>PVJC01031219.1:0-20714 GCA_004026665.1 Murina feae | reverse complement strand
CCCTCTCCTCTTGGCTCCTATTGCCTCTACCTTGGCCCCACCACCATAGGTCTCCTTGAAGGTCTCCCAGTCTAATTATATTACCCTTTTATTAGTATAGATAAAGGCCTGGTACAAGGGTGGAGGCCGGCTGGTTTCCCTGAAGGGTGTTCTGGATCAGGGTGGGAGTTCCCTTGGGTGGGAGGCCTGTGGTGGTTTGTAGGCTGGCCATGCTCCCATTGGGGTGGGGGTCCCCACTGGGGATGGTGCTTGCCTGGGCGAGGGGCTGGGGCAGTTTGCAGGCCAGCCATGCCCCCATGGGGTGAGGGTCCCCGCTGGGGTGCCTTGCCAGCCTGGGTGAGGGGCTGATGGCTATTTGCAGGCTGGCCACACCCGCAGCAGAGACCCTCACCCCAGTGGTGACGTGGGCAACCTGGGTGATGGGCTGAGGGCCATTTGCAGGCCCCTCCCTCGCAGCCAGCCTGGGCCACCCAAGCCTCCTGAGACTCAGCTCCTGGCTGCCACCCACAGGCTCCTCCTTTGGCAGTCAGCCCAGGCAAGTGGGAAGCTTTGCTTCCTCTGTCACCAAGGGTGACCCAAGCCTCCCACCCTCTCCAGATGGCTCTGTTGCTGCCACCATCTTTGTCCCACTAATTTGCATATTCCCTCCTGATTGGCTGTGGGTGTTGTGGAGGTATGGTCATTTTTCATATTTGTCTATTATTAGTGTGGATTCACAGCTTTCTTAATTATAATCCTTGCCTTATTTACAACAGCAATAATCAAATACTACAGGAAGAGCTTCAGGAAATCAGGAAGTCAGAAAATAATTTCCTGGGAGGATTACTGCAGGGATTTTTTTTTTTTAGGATTCTGGAGGAAAGATTCAAGGCATTTGAAGATTTTCTGATAAAGTCAAGAGGGAAATCAATTTGCCTTTATAAACTCATTATAAAAGTCCTCATGGCAACCATGACTATTAGAAATCAAATTATTGATTACTTGGCTACTTCTGAAACAAAGTGCTTGTTGTTGTTTTTTCAGCAGCCATTTTACCTACAGGAGCAATATCACATGGACCATTTTCTTGATGTTATGGAAGAGCATTCCTATAAGCATCTCCCACCAGCTTTTATTTGCACTAATCTGATCACATTTTTCCTCTCTCTAATGCATTTCTTCACATTATCCAAGAATCTTAGTTTGGCCTAAATCACAATGGTAAATGTCAAAATTTCAAACCAGAATTTGATCCACATGAAGAAAACCTCAGCCTTCTGTGTTACCCACTTATATATAATGCTAGTTCTATATATAATCCTTCACGTAGGCCAGCAATTTTCAATTGGTGTGCCACAAGAATTTTAAAATCATGCAATACCTGACTGTTTAGTCAGGGGCACTGACCTCTCTTCCCTTAGACTGTCAAACAAAAAAATAACAACAGCCAACACAACAATCGCCATCTGTTGTGAATGAATCAAAATAATACTTTTTTGGGGGAGCAAAAAACATATTTTTCTGGTGTGCCACAGAATCTTAGTAATTAGTTTATATGCGCCATGAGATAAAAAAGGTTGAAAATCGCTGACTTGGCAGTACAAGTCCTGGTTAATATGATTAGCTGGAGGAATAGTTCAAGAACAGTTCTTTCTTTATAAGCAACAGTTTTACAGGACTTCTGAGAGTGCTGGAATCATCTCTAGGGGAATGTAGAGAGGGCAGGGAGAGGGGCAGTGATCACCCATTAGCTCTTTCTCCTTCCCCCTCTTTCTCCTTATCTTTCTCTCTCTCAGTCTGTTCCAGGCCGTCTACTGAGCATTATGGCAGATACCAAGGTGAGTAAGACATATTGCTTTCCTGAAAATGTTAGAGTCTAACGGGGAGAGATGAGTACAGAAAATGAAAATAGGAGGGCCCAAAAGTAATATAAATAAAAGTCTGTGGAGTGTGAAAGGACAGAAAAGTAACACCTGGCAGGAGAATAGCAAAAGCTTTACAGAGAAGACGGAGATGGCTTCAGAGACAGGCTGGAAAAGATGCGTTGGCTGACAGGTTCGGATGGATTAGCGGTCACAGAGGAAGCAGCACAAGCAAAGGAGCAGAGGTGGGAATCAGAGGCATCAATCATGGAGGGAAAGGAAAAAATGAGACGTTGCAAATTACATTTTGCCAAACAATAAGGGAAGATAACAATTTAAGGATCAGAGACCTTACTGTTTGAATATGAAGGGTGGATAAGTCTTTTGAATTTATTTTTCCTTTAAGAGGAAGAAATAATTTCTAGAATAACCAAAGACACAAATTTTCATTCTAAACACCCTAAGTCCTCTTACTACTCTAAACCTTTTCCCTTTATATCTCAAATATCAATATGCCCTCACATGTTCCCTTGTTTTCAGTAATTCAGACATATTCACATGTGGGGAATTTCCCTCTAAAAATAAGTAGTCAAACATTCAATTGCACTCCAATAGACTTACTGGGATTCCACTACCTTCCCAGGAATGTGCTAGTTGTTAGACAGAAGTAATCAAACCAAGTTTAGGAGTGCAGACTTGGACAGATCCCTGTGTTCAAACGGCAACGGCAGTAAATGTTCACTAGGGACACCTGAGAGCATGGGGCAGCACTCAGCTGCCAACTGCGACGTGAGATGACTAAATACCCAATGAAAATAATTTCTACAATCTTTTCTAAATGCCCATGGTGTTCTTTAAAAAACAAACAAAAAAAGCCCTATGAGAAAACATCCAATCAAAAAAAAAAAAAATGCAGGAATTGTTAGAAAATCAGTTGGCTGATTTCTAAAGGAAAGCCACTACCGTGGAACTCACTGAGGAACTTCAACTGCACTATTTCGCGCAAGGTCACAAAAGAAACGCTGGAGGATATTGGAGTTTCTTCCTTCAGAGAAACCTGTTGGTATTGACAAGTGTACGGGGCCGAGTTAGCGTTATTAATATCAATATACAGCCAAGGGAGCACAGCCCGTGTTACACATGACCCAGTCCTCAGAGACTTAGAAATTCCCATCTGACTGAATAGATGTAGTTAACATCCAGATGTTTGAAATGTAGGAGATAACCACACTGAATTTCCATTATTTTGATCACATCTGTGCAGTCAGTTAGCTCATCCTATAATCTCTGCAAATCTTTTGTCTCTACTAACAGCAACAACAACAAAAGGCAGCCCTCAGGGCAAGAAATTAAAGCCTACTTATCACTAGTAAATTATTAAAGAACAACAGACCCATGAGCTATCTTCCTGAATTCTAACTTTAATATATTAGCATTACTTAACATGTATAGTAACAATTTACATGACATGTCTAATGTGCCAATAGTTCACAAAAATCATGATGAGAATCAATTCAGCCAGATGGCTTTGCTCTGCTGGAATTTCTACATATATTAAGGATCCTCAGGGGGAGGTAGGGGTTCAAGCAACATCATGATTTGGGGTAACACATGCAGAAAGGAAGGCACAAGGCAATTCATGTGTGCAGACAGAAAGAAGGGGATCTGAGCAACTTGTAAACCAGTGGCACTTTGACCTTATGTTACCAAAATCTGTGTGATAAAGAGCCACTTTACAATGAGTTCTTCCTGCACCCAGTCTACTTAAACTGCTTATAAGGGTCTTTTATTCATAATAATTTTAAAGGGTAAGGATACAGTCTTGCTTCAGGTCACTTAAATTTATATCTGATGGCTAATCCAAATTCTATAATTCATTTATTTTTCTATGTATACTGTGTTTTGTTCAATTGATAGAACACATTTATTGATCAGAAGCAACAATGTATATGGGTAAGCAGAGGTGAGAGTTATATTAAATAGCCACAGAAAATAAACCCTGGATTCAGATGGGGCTTACTAAAAAAAAGAGAAACTTAGATCAACATGTTGGATTGCTCTCTTTTGAAAGAATCTTTAGCCTCTGGAAAGGCAGTGTAACTCTGGAAACCCACTTCTGGGAATTTATCCTCAATAAATACTTAAAAGTACAGATAAAATTTATGCTGCAAGATATTCATTACAGCATTACTTATAAGAGCAATAAATTGGAACCAAGTTACAAAGTAATGCTTCATCCATATGTTGAAATATCTTGCAGCTGTTAAAAATGTTTTAAACACGGCCAATGTGGCTCAGTGGTTGAGTGTGGACTTATAAACCAGGAGGTCACGGTTCGATTCCTAGTAAGTGCACATGCCCGGTTTGCGGGCTTGATCCCTAGTGGGGGATGTGCAGGAGGCAGACAGTTAATGATTTTCTTTCATCATTGATGTTTCTATCTCTCTCTCCATCCCTGAAATCAATAAAAAATGTTTTAAAATAATGATTATCACAATTTTATAAAAATAAAATGAATATATACACTCATACATATATGCACACATCTATCATGATTATGCTTAAAATATATACAGAAGATAATTACCTCCAAAGAGTGATCTTATGGGTGATTTTAAAATACCTTCCAGTAATTTTTAATCTTAAGTAAAATAAACACAAGTGGAACCTAAAAACCCCAAATAATACTTTCCTTTTTGCAGTAGTGCAATGTAGTCAATAGAAAATAAGTTTTAGAACCAGAAAATCCTGGATTCAATCCATTCGGTCTCTCCCTAGAAATGTGATCTCGACCACTCAGTTACCCTCTCTGAGCTTCTCCACATGCAGCGTCCAGCACATTGTGGCACATACCTCAGAGGCTAAGACAAAAGTTAATGTCCTATCGTGGGAATAAGTAAAAATTATTTAGAATCACACTTCCTAACCTTTTACAAGTAAGAAAAGGTATAAAATGGTAATTAATAAAATAGCATAAAAATGTTATATTCAGTAGGTCACCATCATCTTATATGTGTGTGTATATGCATACACAAATATACATACAACATGCACTAAAAAACTGGGGCGAGAATCTATTTTTTCATGCTTTTCTATATCTTTCAAGTTTCCAACCCTGCTCTCTATTACCTTTATAAAGGAAACCTTAAAACTTATTTGCTATCTGAAAAAGTAAACCACTGAGACCAAATCAAGGCTTGAATGGATTAAGATACCCTGACGATGCGATCCCCCACTGTCTGCTCTCTCTTCTCACTCCTTTAGGTTCATCTCTTACGCTCCTTTCTCCTGTTTTTTGTTGCTCTGTTTCTCATCCTATGGAATGTACGCAGGAGTTTTTATTCTTGGAATTTATATAAAAGTCCTTCATGGAGTGTCTTAGGCTTTTCAGAGGAAAGGTGTACAACAGCGTGTCTTGAAACAGTACATGCCCTGGGAGCGTAGTGACCACTGGGCTCAAGGGTCAAACAGATCTGAGTCCGAGTCCCGGTTCAGTCACAGTTCCCTCTTTTTAAAGAGGGCTGACTATTCCAATTTTGCAGATGTAAAATAACGATCAAATGCACTTCCGGTAATGCCTAGGAAAATACCGATCAAAGTGCCTGATTTTCAGTAATTATTTTTCTTTATCCTGTGCACATTTAAACATAAATATGGATTGTGCATATGGACAAACTCAGTAAACAGCAAAAGAGCTGCAACAGGCAGGATGTTAATATGATGCGTTTCACCAGGAAGATACCTAACAGGCATCTCAAACATGGTCAAACCAAATTTGATTCCCATCCCTTACCCAGAACTGCCTTCCTGCCATTTCCCCATCTCAGTTCATGGCAACTCCATCTTTCCAGGTGCTCAGGTCAGAAACCGCAGGAGTTACCGCTGATTTCTCTAGGTTTCTTTTCTTGACTTACATCTAATGTGCCAGTAAATTCTATCAGCTTCACCTTTCAAATATTGCTCGCCACCCCTGCAGTCCCTACATGGGTGCAGGTCATTAGCACCTCTTGCCTGGATTATTGCAATAGGGTGCCACCTGCTTCCCGTGTTCTTTTTCTCCACTGGATTTACTTATAATTATTGGTTATCACCTCCCTCAAAAATACAAGCTCCACAAAGGAAAGGGGCGGTCTGTTTTGTTCACCTTTGCACCCCCTGTGCCTAGAATAGTGGCTATCATGTAGAAGAGAATCATATTTACTGATAAAAAAAAAAACCCAGCCTCTTAATTGGTCCCCCTGCTTTAATTTTTATCCCCCTGCAATCAATTTCTAACAAAGCCTTCAAAGTGTTTCTACTAAAGCCTAGGTAATCTCACTCTGGTATTCCCATCTAACTCACAGCAATTGCCAAAGTCCTTACAGTGGCTTTATCATAAGAACTTACATTATTTGTCCTCCGAGCTCTCTGATCTCTCCTTGTCCTACTCTTTCACCCACTCCCTCACTTTGTTCTCACCACTCTGGTCTCTGGGCTGTCCCAGGCTGCACTGGCTGTTCCTTCTGCTTGGAAAACTCTCCCTACAGTTCCATGGCTCACCCACTCATTCCTGTGAGGTCCGTTCAAATTTCCCTGCTCAGACGGGCTTTCTCCTATCACCCGGCTTACAGCTGTAACCCACCCCCACTACTCCTCCCTTCTGCTTTATTTTCCTATGTAGCACTAAAATATCACCATCTTACATCATTTCTACCTATTTTATTTACTATTTTGTTTTCTGTCTCTCTCTAAAATAAAAGGCTCCATACAATCAGGGATTTTTATCTCTTTCATTTCCTGCTGAATCATAGCACCTAGAACACTTCTTGGCATGTAGTTGATGTTCAATAATAACTATTCACTAAATGAATGAAAGAGCTGATATCCTCTCACTGGGTATCAAAACCCACAAAGGTAGTTAGTCAGAAGGATTAAAAACACCCATTGGGAATTACTCTTCAGGCTATCCCTTCTATTTGTCATGGTATCCCAAAGAGGTCCGGCATACTACATCAATCTTTCTCCAAACAAATCAACAGTACACTATCTTTCCTGGAGAGAGAGCAGAACTGTTACCGGCACCCTTACTCTCTTTCTTCCTTCTTCCTTCTTCCTCTCCTTCTTCCTTCTCCTTCTCTTTACTCTCTTTCCTCCTTCTCCTTCTTCTTCTTGGTACCAATAAGGATTTCCCCCCATTATAATGTATTTATTCCACAGGCAGATTTCCCCCCAAATCTGCCTTACTCTGTCTTTCTGGCCACAGTTGCAAAATTGAGTTCTGGTGCCAGAGGCAACTGATTGGTTTAAAAACACATACTCTGCTTTGGGCTGGCATCCATTTGTATTTCATTATAAGAGGATATTGAAATGATGCCTTGGACTTTTAACTGTCTATAGCACAGCACATCTGTCACCCCAATTCATCCTGACACTCAGCCTGGGAGAGTGGCTAGAGCAGTTAGTGTTATTCCCATTAACAGGTAAGAAAGTCAAGGCCCAGAAAAGTTGGTAATACAGGAGACCCTGGGCATGATTTCCTACCTTAAAAAAAAAAAAAAAAAAAAAAAAAAAAAAAAAAAAAAATATATATATATATATATATATATATATATATATATATATATTACTATTTTTTTACAGAAAGGAAGGGAGAGAAATAGAGAGCTAGAAACATCAATGAGAGAGAAACATTGATCAGCTGCCTCCTGCACACTCCCCACTGGGGATGTGCCCGCAACCAAGGCACATGCCTTTGACTGGAATCGAACCTGGGACCCTTCAGTCCACAGGCCGATGCTCTATCCACTGAGCCAAACTGGCCAGGGCATGATTTCCTACCTTTACCTTGAAGCTCTTTTCACTTGAAAATCAAATGTAGACATACTACTGGTGTTGAATATCTACTTAATACCCTCTCATGATGTTTCTTCTGGCTAAAGTTGAGCTCCAATATACTGATAAAGATAAACAGGATCCAACCATCCTGTGGCTTTAATTTCTAAGAAGGTGTAATTTATGAAACTATATTTGCCCTCAATTTTTATCCAGTAGTAATCCAATTTTAGACACATCCCCAATCCACAAACTGGTTTCTGAAGAAAAGTTCTGTCTTCTCTCTCAGACATAAAACACCAGAATGCTATCCCTATTAAATGACTTAGTAGTCACCCTCTCCAAAAAATCTTTACCTCAGGCCCTGCACCTGGACCAAACTCCCTCCCCCAAGTCTTCCTGTAGCACCCATGCAAACCATCCGTTTACCAGCAGTTTCCCTCTATAAATTTCATATTTCTTTAGAGTGGGATTAATAGTCTCTGTATCCCAAGCAGTTAACTCAGTTATTGGCACAGGACAAATGTTCACTATATGAAGGCTGAATGAAAGAAAGGAGACATCAAAGACAAATGTTAGAGGAGGAGGTGGGGGCTACTTAATGCCTATTATTTCTTCCCTTGCATACACCGTGGTCCCTCTCCACTCTCTCACTCATTGTAGACATTGGAAGTAGAAACTGGGCTGTCCCACCCACTTCCTCGTCTCTCTTACATAGGGAGACAGGTGCTGGCAGGAAGCACATAGCCATCATCTCTACATGGAGGGCAGATCCTATGTAGCAAGGCCTGCAGTGGTCCAGAACTTCCAGTGATGGGTAGATCTGTCTGTGTAATTCAGAAGCCCATTTGCTCAGAGCTATAAACTATATTCTCTAATACTAGAGGTTACAGCCTGGTCTTCCATCTCATTTTTTTCTTGTATTTTATTTATTAATTGGTTCAGAAATCGGTGTATAGAAGAGGATGTTTTGTGGGGGTCCTTAAACCCCTTCTCAACATGGACCAGTAGGTGCTGAGATTTTTAATCGGAGAGGTTTCTCCTATGCTAAATGACAGGCCTCCCAGACTCTCACTGTCATATCGATATAAGGGAGAAGATAGTAAGCGATATGTAGCTGCAAAACAACACCTTGTTGTGAATTCAGCAAACCCCAGGAAAGCCCAGAAATAAAGGGCTAAATCTATGATGATAAAACCCTCTCTATGTCATCAATAGAACATTTTGTTTTGTCTACATTTCTAGAATCCTATGATTCAAAAAGTAAGCATAAAATTACCTGTATCAAACTTTAGGCCACTCTCTAGATAGTCTCCTTTCTCTCACCACTTTCAAACACTGTTCCTATAAACATGTAACTATATGAAATGAATTTTTAAACAAGTCAGAGAAATAACCACCCCTAAACGCTATTAAAATCTAGTCACTGGGGATGTTGGCTTACAGACTGGCACTTCTTCCCATAATGTTAAAGAACTTTTGAGGCTGGGCATGAGAGGATGACAAGGCATTTGATTCAATCCAAAGACTGGAGTCCAGAACTGTGGACTCAAAAAGGCATGCACCTGATTTAGGTGTTGAGTAGCTCCTACACATTCTAAAGACACATTTCACCGTTACCCAGGCTGGAGCCTTCCACTGGTAATAAAATGCTCCAAGCAATTTGGCAGTGGTACTTATCATGGCTGATTTCACACAATCCTGCCAGGTAGATATTGTCGACCACATCTTACAGATGAGAAAACAGCAATTCAAGGAGAAACTAGTAACTTGAAAGGTGGGAAACTAGTAACTTGGAGCCCCTAGCCTTTGGACTTCAATAGCTGCTCATGGTATTTCTGCTCTTCTGCAGGGACTCAGAAAAGTCCCAGCCCCGTTACTAGATAATACACAATGAAAATGCATGAAACATTAAACTGAGAGAAGTGAGAACATGTTTATATAGAATAGGTAGAATATTACTATAAGGGTTTTAAAGGACTGTGTCATTGTCCTGTATAGGCAGGGAAAAGTGGAACAGAAAAGTGGGACGCAGAGGCATGTGGCTGCCAGTCTATAAGCCAATATCCCCAGTGACTAGATAGTTTTAATAGTTTGAGGTGGTTATTTCTATGACTTGTTTAAAAATTTACATTACTATGCAATAAGCAGGACACACTGATGAGCCTCTGCTTCTCAGAAGCTTCTTTCTAAGCTGAGTTTCCAAAATCTGTAGACCAAAACTAAGCCTAGTTTTCTTCCTATGTCATTTTTCTCCCTCTTTCTCCTTTGCTGAAAGTGTTGAACAACTTTTTACCAAGAGAAGTAAGTCTCCCCAAAATTATCCCTGGACCCTCAACATTTTTTTCTATAAAACCAGAATCCATGCTCAATGCCATGCACTTCTGCATGTATTATCAAATTGAATAAGTACTAGATAACCCAAAGCTACTCTCGAGCACATGTCCATGAGGGACTCCAGACATTTTGATTCAGTGTCCCAAGAATTAAATCTAATGGACACAGTATCAACAGAGGATCATTTCTCCTCTTTGGCACTTTCCCACCTGCATCCAACACCAACACTGTAAGGTAAGGAAGCTGAGAGGCCCGACTCATCCTTCACTATACTCATCTAAGCGGCAGCCCAATCCCAAAGCTCATGTCTGTTAAACATCCCCCGTGAGCTCTCCTCCATTCAGCTTCTGTAACTACTGATCAAGTTCTTGATCTTAACACTTTTTTCCTGGTCTACTTGAATAGTTTCCTCAATAGATTCCTTGTGTCCAGTCTCATCACCTGTGAAGATCTCTTCTTAGGGTCACTGTCACAGTTCCTAACCTTTCCTACACACTCCAATCCCCCTATAAAGCTTTAGGGAAGGTGCTCATCACACCCTTTGTCAAGATGAGGCAATCCATCCATCATCTGAAACTATGCTTCCAGCCATCATTTTTTTGTCATTGTTCCAGGTACTAATAAAAATCAACTTTGTGTGTCCTAACCTCTTGTGATCTCTAAAATATCAGAACTGTTTTCCCTCTAATTCTTCAAGTAACAATTCATATAATCCAAAAAGGTTCTGAAATTCTATACTGTCTGACCACATGTTCCCAGATATTCAGAGAAGAGCTAGGTGTTCTTTTCTCTTTCCATCCACTTCTGTCTTTTATCTCCTCCCAATTCCCAGCCTCGCCAACCAACTGCCATGACTACTAGCTCATCAGACCTCTTCTGCCAGGCTCTTACTTTTGGTGAATGTTTAATGTACGTATCTTTGCATTACTACTTTGGTCTAAACTTTTTTTCCCATTTGATGTGTGAGGTGTTTAACCTTCACACTCATCAAGTGCATTTCTCTGGGACTGTAAATCACTGGAAATTTTTTGCTAATAAAGATTCATTCAAGTAGATTCTGTTTGACAATCATGAGGATAGCATTCAAAGCCATGCAAATGAGATGCAAAATTTAATAGTTCATAACCTGATTTCCGTCCTGGGAATGTAGTTATACCATTTTATTCACCCAAACACCCAATCATTTCCACATTTGGAGTAGCTGGTGGTACCCTAGAGTGGTGTTCACCTTGATCTGGTTTTGGTTCTGCAAACTCATGCTCTGACCATTGTTGAAGATCTGTGACTATCACTAGAGTCTGTGCAGAAAGAGACTAAGCTTAGGTGTGGATCCAAGTGAACAGAGCTTCATCAGTGACCGACGCCTTGTCTCAGCCATACTTACTTGGTGAGGTGGGGGAGGCTGCACCTCCTTCTGTTGATGTGGTTGGAGGTTTTGTGTCTGGCACCGGCAGAGGCACAGGCCTGGCCATTGGTGGTGGTGGCGGTGGTGGCAACATTGGGGTGGGAAGGAATGGGTTGTGCACTTTGCCTTGGCTACTCCCATTGGGCTACAGGGATGGAAACAAAACAAAACACACACAAGAAAAAGAAGAAACAGACATGAACCATTAGCTGATTTTTAAAACAAAAGATTCATTAGGCAGCATTTATGTAAATTACTAAGTATTCTAGCTACTTGAATTCTTCCATAAGAGCATATGGGTTGCTGGGTTGTTCTTAAGGCATTCCACAAATGCAGAGTCTTAGGTATACACGCTCAGTGCATCCTAAATTTATTGTTTGAATTTTGTTGACTTTCTTTGCATCTGGTTCTGTAAAATGACCTGTCAACTTTTGCTTGGAATGTTTCAATACTGTATTACCTCCTATCTTTGCCATCATGCTCATGATTATTAAATATTTATTTAATATATATGTGTTTCTAGATTGCAGAATTATTCCATTATGTCTATTTACATAGATATAATAAAGTTGCCTAATGTGTATTTGAGATAAAAGATATTTTATTTCCACTCCTCAAAGTTGATATTATATAACATTTAATAAATATGTTAAGTGAACATAAAATATTTTTTACATATTGTATAACATCAGGCACAGAAACTTTAAAATTCAGCTGTCAAAATTCTGCTATGAAAAAAAAATCACTTCTAATTTTGATTTAAATGATATAAGCATGTGTCATGAAGAGTCATATTTATTTAGCTGCCTGATGTTAGAACAATCAAATAACAGCCTTTAACAAAAGAACACTTCCCTCTGAAGAAAGCAATAAAATCCATTTTATTTTTAAATTTTTCCAAATGATCCCATGAAGAGATCTGCCTCAGAGCCTATAAAATGTGGATCAAAATGCAACACTGGGCATTTGACAGTCATATAGGATGGTGTCAAGACTACTAAGAAAGTTAGAGATGGAAAGGTCAGACGCTTGATACTGCGATCACTTCAGCGTTTTCATGGTTTCCCAGGTGGCCTTTCTGACTCCAGCCTTCAGTCACACTCTTCGACTGGCAATAACAGCTCATATTTAGGCTCCAGACCCGAATCAAAATTCAGCTGAAGGGGAAGCTGTTGTCCTAGCTTTTAAGCTTAAGCTTAATGATTCTGCAGAGGCAGTTTCACTCCCTCATCGACATTCACTTAGATATTTAGAATTGCTCCTCAAAGACTATCTCATCTGATAATCAGAATGCTATGCTTTCTTGCCAACAAACTTGCCTGTGTGTTATTTCTGAGTGGGCTAAAAGTCCATAAGTGAACTCTTTAGAATGAGACAAGCAAATGAATACACAAGCAAAAAGAAGAAAGGCACCATATTGATTTGTTGTCTAGACAGAAATGTATCTGCTAACACATCACCAGACATTAGTCAAAGCTGCCTATTCTGTCTCAGATATGCAGAATCAGGTGTTTCTGCAAGGGAAGAAAATCAGTGGTGGGACAGTGTGATATAACACTTTAAATCAGGCAATAATAATTACAGCAAATCTGTGGCTTCCTGTGCAGTTACTAGGAGAAAAGGGAAATCACATTCAGCTTTATGCTGGTCATTATTTACTAGTCATTAGTCTTATTATCAGCCTTGGGATACAGCTATCCATTGTGAACATGTAGTTCCACAGCTGAAATAAAATTCGTGATTTTTAAAAATTACTTTTACGTTTGGAATACTATTTCAAACTGTGATTGTGATTGTTTGATTTGAGAAAAAATAAATAAAAACATTCATTTGAAACTACTGAATCCTGTTCAGCTTTATACAAAGATAAGTGGGAAAGATAACTATTTGCAGAAATAACAAACCATAATAAACTGTACTTCTAGCATCTTGAGTTCAAGTACTGGTCAACTTGATCTAAAGTGTTAGAAAACTGTATTTTTAAAAAATATCAATTTCATTGATCTGAAACATCTGTGTCCTCTCCACCCCCCCAGCTCTCCCTACCACCCCAAACCATTATTTAAAATTATTTGGTCTTTCTATTTTGCTAACTCAATGAGCCCTAGAGTTAGTATGCATGGGGTGGAATTATCAGCCCACGGACCTTGGAAGGTTACCGCGTTCACCCTCGAGATGATTTATATCCGTAAACTTGACAGTTGCGAACTTAACACAAACACTGTTTTCAAAGCCTGGCCAATCACTCTTAGGGTAAGTTAACTTTCCCACAATCTAGAATAAATATGACATTTGTCTGAAGTCAGTCAGCACAACATTACAGCACAATGTCACATGGTCATAAGGTCTCCCCTTGTTATTTTTACATTTGGTTAATATTTCTAAAGAAATTAGAAGAAAAAAAAGAGGTTTCCTTACATTGAGGAACCCCACCTGTCCAGCCTGCTGACCAGCATCAGGGCAGACAAGTTGGACAAACTCTTTCAGCGTCTCCTGAGGATGATAGCGGATGGCCGGGTGTGAGAAGTAAGGCCCAGGCTGCTGGATAATGGGTGATGTCGGAAAATGAAGAGTCGATGGTGTTGCATGTGGACTTGCTGGTGGAAAAGAAAACATCAGCGTTAAGATGAGAAAAGATATGCTTTGCCACAGCTTTTAAACCGATTCAATTTGTTTAAAAAAAAAAAATTCTTCTGACCCAATTCATGGCATAGCTCACGTGACTGAGTTTAACACTGGATAGGTCTGACAGACTTTCTTCCTTAAGGCTCTAAGACAAACATGGAGATTAGATTAGGGTAGAGTTTCAAGCTGTCTTTCTATTTTCGGTGGACATGAGTTATAAAGGCATTAATAATCCTTGGTGAAGCTGAAGATTATTCATTACCGTAAGAGCTCTTTTAATGAAGCAAGCAATAAAAAATGTATTTGGTAGATTAGACCTGATTTAACTGACATTACATATGACAAATTCTAGTGTGCACATATGGATCCCTTTTCATGCTGAGTTATCCATAGACAATAATTCATTGTTAAAGCTCTTATACCCCTTTCAAGGAAATTTCTAGGGACCAATTCAGGATGAAAATTTTTTGAAGTATGCAGTAAATGATCACTTAATGAACCTGTGCAATTTGGGTGTCTCACTTGACATGGAAGGTTTTTTGTCATCTTTTTTTTTTCTATCTAAAGCCAAACTCGGAAATGTACAAGGTTAGAGCAGGGGGACCCACAGTCTGAGTAGCCAGTGACCCTGCTAAACTGTTGGCCCTCTGCTCATAAGAACTGATAGAAGACTCAGAAAACTATTATCTCTTATATTAGAATGCTGCTAAATCTCAGTGGTATAGAAAGAAGCTTGCATTAGATTAAAAAACATATGTGAGGTGCTGAATAATTTTTCTGAGAGCACTGCCGCCCTTCCGTTGGAAGGGTGATCAATAAAACCTGCTGCAGGATAAGAGCAGCTCATGGTGAGGGCTGAAGATACTCAAAGCAAGTAATGCCAGGACAGCAGCTCAAGAAACAGATGCCAAGTGAAAGCAGTAAGAGTATTTATCTTTTCTCATTTTTATTTAAATTCAAGGAGCTTCTGCAAAGAGAAAACAAAGCAATACCCATATTTTTGGAGAATGTAATTTTCCTAATACTGAGAAAATACCATAAAACTGAAGTGAAACCTAAGCAAGATAGGCCATGCCTTCCACCACTCTGTAAGACAGGATGCATCCCTAAGAACCCCTGGGTGTGGGTTCTTTGCTCCTAACTGGGAGATCTTTAGGATTGGGGCATTTTCTGAATAATAATTGAAATGGCTAGGATTTTGAGATTCAGAATGACATATGTAGTTTTTAAAGAGCTGAAAGAGGATTTGGAGTCATAACCACAGTCCAGTTCACATCTTGTAGATGCGTTGATGGGACCCTTTCATTGACGCAACCTTTAATCTAGCCAACGAGTATTCACAGGCTCCTACTTTGGACGTGGGATACAACATTGAGCCGACACAAATTTCTGTCTTCAATCATACAATTGAGGTCTTGAACATAACCTATTCAAACCAGAATTCTTGTCATCTTCCACCCCTCAGACTTGCTCTTCTCCCAGTCTTCTTCATTTTAGTAAATAGTTTTTCCATCCATTTAATGATTCACTGTCATATCCCCAGAAAATGTCTGGCACTCAATAAATATCTGTTGAAGGTACCAGGAACGTTTGAATACATGAGTGGTATAGAAATGAATAAAATCACCATGTAAATAAATATGGACTTAAAACTTTGGTGTTTTTTTCACCTGCCAAAAATCCAGGGAGCATATAGACAAACTGATCAAACTTAAGACTTCACATAATATATGATAAATGTTGGGAGCCATATGGTTTCTGAGTTAAAACCCACAAGCTAAAAAGTTAATCAGTTCTAGTCATCTTTTAGTCTGCCAATTGTGCTCCTGGTGTTAAAGAACCAAAGGAATTTTCTTTTTCCATCTGATATGGTATGTTCATTCTTGCTGGTAGCAAGAAATTTTGACCCAGTGCCCTACATTTGACTAAATAGTTTTTAGTTAGGGATAGAATGTAGCATTTCTCCAAGGAGGCTGGGGATGTACTGAGCGTAACAAAATGATGCACTCAACTTCTGTAGCATGTCAATGACAATAGTGGCTACTCCATTGTCAAGAGCCCCTGGGAAGGCAGACCTTAATGATAAAGTGGCACTGCTCCAGTGCTCAATAAAAAGTGACAAATGATTGTTAGATCATAAAATCGTGGTGGCCAACAGAGAATGACGCCCAGACGAAAAAATCCACTGGAGCAAAGACTGGACAATGATAGAGGAAACAATTCGATGGGATCTTGTAATTCCTCCCCTACCTGTTAATAAACCTCCTCACCTTCTTTTTGTTGTGGTTAAATATGTAAAAGAAAACCGTGATCAACTTAAATTTAGACCTTAGTTTCTTGGTTATATTTTACATAAAACAATTTATTCACCTTTTCCTTGTGGCATAGAATTTATTTGAACCCCAATCTGAGAATACATGGTACTACATGGAGTTAATTCTACAATGACTGACTTATAAGGATCAATTAATTCCTAATTAATACCAGGGAATCACTTAGCCAGTAGTTTCAAATTAGACAATTGCTGAGTGTGCATTTCAAAGGGTCATCCTTCACAACCCCTACTTTCTCACGTCTCAGACTTCCGGGCTCAGCCACAGTCCACTGCAGGGCTGGACATAAATCATTCAAGACCCTGACCTTGAATTTCTTCAAATAGAAAATAGTTGTGTTGCGGACATTGCAAAGATCTGTTAAATGTGATGAATATATGCTATTTTTCTGGATAACCTGCTACGCTCCTGAACAATGAGAGCCATAAAGTTCCTTCATTGCTCTAAAGTGCAGACTTACCATTTCAACATGGCATCAATTTGGTTTTTCTTCTTTCCCATTTCTTGTTTTCTCTCTTTAATATTGAGTTAGGTGTATTTAGTGTCTCTAAGTTTTTGTCGAAATAGTCTAAAATTATTTTTAGAAAGTGTCAATGGGGTCAAATGAATGGATCAACCAATCAGTCAATTAGTAAAATTCATTACCTGTATTTTGAGGTTGTCAGACCAGGCCCTATAAAAGAGAAACTAGCACTGGGAGTCTGGCATGGTGCCAACGCAATGCACTGAGAATGGTGTGAGTCCAAAATTTTGATGGAGAAAAGCATCTCTTACGGATGTGTATGTGTGAGCAGTTGACGCAATAAAAAATTATAGCACATTATGTAAATGCATATTTAGAGCCTTTAAAATGTGCATTATTTACTTGAAAGTCAATAAAGGCTTTTCTCAAGTGGTTACAGTTTATTGCAGTGCATCCATCTGTATCCATGTTGATGTTAATACAATTTTGTGTATTAAGAGGCACTACAAAATTGGCTGCTTCTGGGGCCTAATACTCTTGGTCCCCTAGGCCAGGAGCAGCAGAGTGTCAGAAACACTCCCCTCTGGGCGGATCTCACTCCTGGTTTAAACTTTAACCACAGGCCACTCTCACTTAAAGCAACTGCTGGGCTTTTCACCGAGAATACAAATAAGATGGAAAGGAAGAACATTAGATCGGGTTTCTCGGCTGGAATGGCACTGCCTACATATTCGGAACAAAGTTACCACAATTAGAGAACAGAGAACCAGAATTTCCCAAAGGGTGTGGGGCTCAGGGATCATATGACTGGATACTTAGTACAAGAAGAAAGCGGGTCAGGCAGGTTAGTTTACTTGTTTACACACCCCTCCCCTCCAATTCTTTAAAGTTGTCTCCGAGTTTTAGTTTTGAAGATATAATTTTTAAATGTAATATAATGTAATATATATATTTATTTAACTTAAAAATGCTTCCTCTTTTAAATTAGAACTGGGGAAGGAGAAGTTCAAGGTCATTACTATATTATTTTATGCTGAAAGACGTCTATGATCCAACAAGTGATTCTTAGTGTGAGAATCCAATATATGGAGGTTATAGGTGCCCTTAGACACATTCTAACTTGAAGAAGATGATGTCATGGAGGCGTGGTCAGATGGGTTTGGAACCTTGTATTTCACTCTATGTTTTAGGGAAGAAAAAGATAAAAGGCAATCCCTCCTTACAATTTTCAGCAGTTTTGCCCAAACTCAACCTCTAAGAATTATAACTTTCCCATATTTTTCCTCAAACTGAAATTTCACAGGTTGAAATATGTTCTTCTAGCTAACCCTGGCATTGTCTTAATTTCTTTACTTCTTGTCTGTGAACTGTTGCAGATTCTCACAGATTAAACAGAGACTTGGATTCTTCTCATGTTAGCATTTGCTTCCTGGCACCGGCCCTTACATCCTAGTCTCCAAGCTATGGGCAGCTCTAGAGAAAAGCGCTCCAGAGAGTGGCACAAATAATAAATTCTAATCCCCCTTCAGGTGCAGTGTGCTCTTACCACAGTGCTACGCAAGGCCTTCTTCCCCGCAGAAAGGAATGACCAATCCTACATCTTGGCAACTCCAAGATTTAACGGTGAGATTCAGTCTCACCATTAATGAAGGTAATAGGTTGAGTGGCCACACTGCTTCCCTCTGTTAGCACTATTATAAAAAAAGACTCATCTACCTTCTGCAGGAGGATGTTCTTTAGACAAAAATAAGCACTGCCATAGAACAAAAGGTAGCATTGAGAACTCCTGACTACTTATATTTAGAAGTAAAGATTCTAATAGGGCAGAGCTCTAACAGGAGAAGAAGGTGGAAGAAAAAAAAACCCCATACCTGCCCTAGCCAGTTTGGCTCAATGGATAAGAGCGTCGGGCTGTGGACTAAAGGGTCCCAGGTTCTATTCCGGCCAAGGGCACATGCCTAGGTTGCAGGCTCGATCCCCAGTAGGGGGCGTGCAGGAGGCAGCCGATCAATGATTCTCTCTCATCATTGATGTTTCTATCTCTCTATCCCTCTCCCTTCCTCTCTAAAATCAATAAAAATATATTTAAAAAAACATACCTAAAAAAAAAAATCTTCCATAAGGGCAAATGGAACTCTACTTGTTAGGGTTGTCAACTACATGTACTTTGTTTCTTTAGAAATTCAAAATCACAATACATAACTCCATTACAGCCTACCTAAAGCTGAGAAATCCATCTTAATGGCCCATAGCTATCATTTATAAATCATGCATGAGCCAGACCTGCCACGTATGAAAGCCTAGAAGTTTGAAGTTATGGGATTTATTTTAACAGAGAGACAAGGAAAGAGGAATTAGTAATGGGTTCCAAAACCTTAGGAGGCAGAACCTTTTCTAAATAACACACCTTTGACTCCATGCAAGTGAAGGCTGTCAAAGCACAGAGAACATACAGTGAACGTCACTGAGATGCGTGTGAAAGGACCTGGCTGTGTCAAAGGAGGGAAATATGTGGCATTGCACCATGACTTGGAAAACACCAGCATTTTTATATTACTGCTACCAGCCAAAGTAACTTTATGCTACAATAGATTCCAAGATGGCTGATATATTCTATTCCACTTGCATTAAGGATGGAGATCAAATTACAATGTCTTTTGAGAAAAGACAGAGAGAGAGAGAGAGAGAGAGAGAGAGAGAGAGAGAGAGAGAGAGAGAGAGGCACACACCAAGGTCTTTCAAAATTTTTATTGAGATCAATTTGAGCTACTTAAAGGCCTTTCTTGCTCAAATACTCTGGCTTATAGTCTATATCTGGGTTGGCAAACATTTTCTGTGTTTGAGGCCAGAGAGTAAACACTTTAGGCTTTGCAGGCCTCATGGTATCGTTACAATTACTCAACTCGCTGAGGAGGAGTTTTTAAGGGCAGAAGCAGCCATAGATTTTACATAAGCAAGTGAATGTGACTGTATTCTAATAAAATTTATTTTCAAAAACAGGCAGAGAATGGGATTTGATTTGTGGGCCAATTTGCTGGCCCCTGGTGCAGACCCACTTAATTCCTGTCCTTTTTCCAAACACCTGCCAGGCGCTGCTTGTGAGCTGAGCAACTGACAATCACCGCTACTTCCCCCTCTTGCCTACCATTCTGTGTCCCTGTCCTACAGCCTCACACTTTTGAAGCTTCTCAAGGCAATCTGCTTGCTTTCTGTATCTCCACTGATCACCCATGGTCACTTTTCTTTTGTCTTTATTGGGAGTTTGTAACTTTTGACTACCTTCACCCACTTCCCCATCACTCTTTGATTATCCCTCTTCATGGTTACTTAACATGCCTTGGTCTGTGCTGGTTTCTCATACCTGTGTGTGTGTGTGTGTGTGTGTGTGTGTGTGTATCATTTCAGTAAAACGTATGAGTCAGAAAGGCAGAGTGGTATAATATGAGGACATGGGCTTTACAGTCAGATAGACTTGGCTAAATTCTAGCTCTATCACTTACCTACCAGTTATGCTTCAAGTTTCTAAACTTCTCTATGACTCAATTTTGCTATTTGTATAATGGAGCTAATAATGCCTCAGATTTATTAAGAGGATTAAATGAGACAATGTATGTAAAGCATATGGTATAGTTCCTGACTGTATGGTTAAATAATTAATAAATAGCTTCTTTTATTGGCAATATAATTATAAGTAGTGATGAGGATAGGAAATGAATAAATGGGAATTTGATCCCACATGCTAGGACCTGTTCTGATTGCAGAACACAAAGAAGCAAAGAAGTGGTAAGTAGGAGTAGGAGGTAGCTGTTGCCTGTCTGTGTTTTAGATAAATGAAAACATAAATATTGATTAAAGTATGTACTATTGGTACAGCTATGACATGAGGGTCTTTGAAAAGA
>PVJC01031218.1:0-20716 GCA_004026665.1 Murina feae | reverse complement strand
TCAATGATGAGAGAGCATCATCGATATGCTGCATCCTGAACCTCCTCACTGGGGAATGAGCTAGCAACATGGGCATGTGCCCTGACCAGGAATTGAACCACAACCTCCGATTTCATAGGTTGATGCTCAACCATAGAGCACACTGGCTGGGCATAAATGAGACTCTTAAAAAAATACTTTGACACATCATAGTAAAACCGAAAGCAACCATTACTCTTCCCCTCAAATATCTTAAAAGCATTAATAGCTTTAAACAGAATAAAAGAGAGACGGTGTGATGTTATACATATGTGTACACATACACAGAGGGACATATTAAATATGGATTTTTCACATTTTTCACATTACTGTTCCACAACTATAACTTAGCGATAACATAGGAAAAATAAGAAATTAAAAATCAAAACTATATGCTTCCATTAACACAGTTTGGCTTCTCTATGTCAAGCATAAGTGTACTAAGCACTTGATTTAAAAAGATGAATAAGGCATGAAAATTTTTCACAGGGATCTCACAGCCTGACTGGAGATGCAGATGACTGAAATATAACAAGGAAATTGTAGCAATTGAGAAACTAATCAATTCTCAATTGATTTTTTTTTTTTTTGAAGGAAAGAATTTAGGGCCGTCTTCTTGGATCTAAGTATCAAACAGATAATCATAAATCTTCCTAGTAGATGACTGGAGTAGTGCATGCCAGGCAGAGGTAAAAACATGTTCAAGGAACAAGGAGTGAAACACAGGAGTCCGTCTGGCTCTGTTTGGTGAGCAGCATTAGTTACACTGACACCATAGACATTCAGGAGAACCTGTGGGTGGTGAAATAGTATGTAGTCAGACACATTTACATATTTCTGGACTATGGGAGAGTTTGAACTTCATTACTTTCACCTCCCAGTTTCAATGCCCCACCTCTTATATCACTTCCTAGAACTGAAAGTTATTCCTGACCTGCAACTTTGGAGAACAGCCCTCCACATGATCAGAGTAATCACCCCTAGGTCTCACCCTGCTAACAGAAGTGATCCTGCAGGCTCTTTCCACATGTCATAGGCCGAAAAGCAAGAATGCTACCATATTAGTTTCCTCTCCCTTATTTCTGGGCTTTCTCCTGACTTACAAGTTTCAGCTTTGAAGTAGAACAGCCAGTGCCTTTGCATGATTCTAAATTTCCATGTACCGGGATGGATTTCTCACACCTGCTCACTGAGATTGCTGTCTGTGATTTTGGTTTGAGCACCTATCTTCTTCATTTTACTCACTATCAAATCTACTAATTCCCTCCTCACCCCCTATATTTTGAGTTCTCAAAATAAGTAAAAGTTTTAGTCAGCTAACATTGAACATAACCAAATACATATAACAGCTGACATTTATGTAATCACTATAGGACTAGTGCACAAATTTGTGCACAGGTGGGGTTCTACAGGCTGGCTGGCAATCAAGGCTGATTGGGGCTGTCAGGTCCAGTCCTGATCAGGGCTGATCAGGGCCCGCTAGCTAGGGGGAGGGACCATGGGAGGTTGGCTGGCCACAGGAGGTTGACTGTGGGAGTGCACAGACCATTAGGGGGCAGCTTCTGTGTTGAGCGTCTGCCCCCTGGTGGTCAGTGTGTGTCATAGTGACCAGTTATTTGGTCGACTGGTCATAATGGTCACTAGTTCATATATATAAACTAGAGGCCCGATGCACAAAAATTTGTGCACTCAGCCGGGGAGGGATCCTTCAGCCCGACCTGTGCACTCTCACAGTCTGGGACCCCTCAGGGGATGTCCACCTGCTGGCTTAGGCCCACTCCCCAGGGGATCTGGTCTAAGCTGGCAGTCAGACATCCCTCTGGCAGCCCAGGAGCCCTTGGGATGTCCACTTGCCAGCAGGGAGCAGGCCTAAGCTGCAGTTGGACATCCTTAGTGCTGCTGAGGAGGCAGGAGGGGCTTCCACCACTACCACTGTACTGGCAGCCATCAGCCTGGCTTATGACTGAACAGAGCTCCCCCTGTGGGAGCGCACTGACCACCAGGGGCAGCTCCTGCATTGAGCATTTGCCCCCTGGTGGTCAGTGTGTGTCATAGTGACCAGTCATTCCCAGTCATTCTGCTGTTAGGATCAATTTGCATGTTACCCTTTTATTATATAGGATAGAGGCCTGGTGCATGAATGGGGGCTGGCTGGTTTGTCCTGAAGGTTGTCCCAGATCAGAGTGGGAGTCCCACTGGGGTGCCTGGCCAGCCTGGGTGAAGGGCTGAGGGCCATTTTCAGAGTGGCCACATCCCTTTTAGGGAGGGGATTCCTGCTGGGGTGCCTGGCCAGCCTGGGTAAGGAGCTGATGGCTGTTTTCAGGCTGGCCAAGCCTCACAGCGGGTACCCTCACCCTATGAGAGTGTGGCCATCCTGGGTGAGGGGCTGATGTCTCTTTGCAGGCTTGCCACAGCCCCTGGGCACCCAAGCTCCCAGTGAGGCTGGCTGGAAGCAGATATCTGGGATTTATTTATCTTCTATAATTGAAACTTCGTTGCCTTGAGCAGAGGCCACAGCCAGCCAGGGCAGGTGGGAAGCTTGGCTTCCTCTGTCTCCAGGGCAACCATGCCTCCTGCTTGCTTTACCTCTGTGGCTGCCGGCCACCATCTTGGTTGGGCTAATTTGCATATAGTCGCTCTGATTGGCTGGTGGACATGGCTTGGGTAGTAGCATTTTTCCCTTTTATTAGATTCCCTCTATTCATGGCCTTTGTTCCATTGCTTTCCCTGGTTTTGTTAAATGAGTTTAGTGACTGTGTTCTCAGTAGCATAAGGAGATTTACAAACTGTATTTCATATTCTGTTCCCATCATCTATTTTTCTGCAGTGTCTCTAGTGATAGGAAAGCATTTCCATCTTTTATATTTTTTCATATCAAACCTGGAGTATCATTGATTATTTTTATCAGGTATTCAATTAAATGAAACCACTTCATTTCCTATTTCCCTTTCAGAGGAAAATAGCTTCTGAGCAGAATGACATTAGATATGGAAATTGGGAGCATTGCCATCAGCACATCAATTTAACATAATTTGATAACATTGGAATTTGATCAGAGTTCAAAGTTGCAATGCATTTTTCACATTACTGTTACTCATATTTCACTTTTGACTTGTGGAAGATTAGAGTATGCATATAACAGTGGTTATCAGATATAAGTGCTAAAACATTTGTCAGCTTAAAAATTAAAATTCCTGGCAGATTGCGTAGCTTTCTTTTCTAAGCCTTAGAATTACCTTTCCTTTTCAAATAATGAAAATGATTTTGACCCCATCCTCACACTTATTACCAAGAACATTTCAGAAAATGAGTTAGTAAAAAAAAATACTTTATATTCAATAGTATTCCCTGAATAATGTGGTAACTAATAATTTCTATTACTAATCAACATTACTAAGCAGGCCTTATGTGAAAGCTTTATGACAACTTTTAGGCATTATTTTGCTTTAATTGCTGTGAAGAAAAGAAAAATGTATTGCATAATGATATCTTTCAGTCAGCAAAATAAATTGGTTCCCCACTGTGTGAATAACTCTATGGTGGACACATCTGGGAGAGTATAAAGGGAAGACGTGGCATTTCCCTTCTCATTCCTGAAGTTCATAAGATAGTTTGAAAGGGCAAGAGTAAAGTAAAAAAAAAATTCTAGGTCTCTGCGGAGATTTCAAAGAATTATTCTGCAGCATACATATTTTCATGTTGAAATAACATTTCTGATGAATTATAAAGATCAATTTTATTTAAAGAATGTAATTATTAAATTACATTAATAAATTATAAACCCAATTTTATTTTTTTTGAAATACATATAACCATAGGTTTCTAAGTTTATAAGTCCAAAGTTTCCAATATTTATGATTGAATTTTAGAGGAATCTATTTTCATAAAGGAGCCTCGCTGAACTGCAAAATGGGAAAATTAAAGGAAACTGGTTGGAATAAGATGGGGTGTGACTTGAGAAAGAGCTGTAGTCCTTATTTCCCATGCACTTTGGAAAAATTGTTGTACATTCCACCTTTTTTTTTTCCATTCTCTGAAAAGTAAATTTGGAAATATAGACCTTCCAAGGCTATAAAAGGCTTACAGGTTATATTTATACTAAAATCATGACACAAGGCAGAAGTTAAGTCAATCATAGCCCTTATTATTTTTATGCTGAAATCCAGGAAATCCTGACATGTTAACTAATGTTTGAAAATAATGGATATTTGAAATCGTTTAGGTGTTCACATTTTTAATGAGTTTGTAATTACTTCTTGTTTCTGTTTATGTCCAAATTTCATTGATGGATCGATCACTTTGCTTTAAGCTACAGGTTCAGCCCTCTTGCGAACAGGGAAGCATCTTCTGTTCTTCTAAGAATTCTAGGAAAGTTGGGCAGGTCAACAGGTCCAACTTTTTGCTTTCTTCTAAATTTATATATCGATTCTCAGGATTTACCTCTTACCTTGCTCTTAACTAGAATTTAACCTAGCTGTTAAGAGTGAGATCTGTGGAGGTGATATAATTCATGCAGGGCAGACTCTTAAGGCTCAGGGCAGAGTGCAGAACTAAGTTGAGGACAGACCTGGAGAAACGATTAGAGAGTTACAAAGAATTCTCCCCTTCCCCATTCTGATAAGAAAATAAGACTGGTAGGTGTGAAACATAATATAAAACATGAGGTCTGTACATTTCAAACAGGGTTTCCAGACTGTTTCTCATTAGCCAGAGGATAGTCTGAACAGAAGTGCTGTGCAGATAGATTTCATAAGTGGTTTGCTGAATTTACTATTTATTCCCTAAGACCAATATTGTTGTGCAAAGAATAGAAAATGATGATGTTCTACTTCCATTGAGTTTAGTAAATGAATTGAGACAAACACTTTCGGATGCTTGATGTAAAATAGAATAGAAATCTGCTTGTCTCTATTTGATATGTTTATCAGTGAGTTTCAATTACAAAATACATAGATATATGCTTTAGACATGCACAGGGCACACTAACCTAAGAGAATGCTAATGTGTTCATTAATGAAATTATTTTTTCAAAAAAATTCCAACTTGATAAAAATAAATAACGATTTAATGGAGATTTAAAGTGTAAACACATATACCCTTCCCTCCTCCTCCCACAAACAAGTTTGAAAAATAAACTGCAGAAAGAAAGAGAGGATATATTTATTTATTAACTAGGGGCCTAGTGCACAAAAATTTGTGTACTTGGAGTGGTCCCTAAGCCTGGCCTGTGCCCCCTTGCAGTCTGGGACCCCTCGGGGGATGTCCACCTGCTGGTGTGCCTGGTCAGCCTGGGTAAGGAGTTGAGGGCCATTTTCAGGCTTCTCACAGTCCCTTCAGGGTTCAGGTCCCTACTGGGGTGCCTGACCAGCCTGGGTGAGGGGCTGAGGGCCATTTTCAGGCTGGCCACAGCTCCCATTGACCCAAGGTCCCAGCAAGGCTGGCTGGAATCAGGTTTCTGGGATTTATTTATCTTCTACAATTGAAACACTGTTGACTTGAGCAGAGGCCCAGCCGGCCTAGGCAGGTGGTTTCTTCCATTGCTGGTGCAACAAAAGCATCCTGTCTGCTCTAGCTCTGTGGCTGCCAGCTGCCTTGGCTGGGTTAATTTGCATACACCTGCTCTGAGTGGCTGGTTGGCGTGGCTTGGCTGGTGGGTGTGGCTTAGGTGTACAGAGTGAGGGTCAATTTGCATATTACTCTTTTATTAGATTAGATTATTGTGTGTGATAATAGATTTGAGGACTTTAGTTGCCTATATATTCTATGTTCCAAAAATGTTGTAAAATTGCCAGGAAAATAATGTCATCTCATATTGCCTCAAAAATTGCAGAAATATCAGCCAAAAAAGGAAAAGCATGATATTAATGATTCTAATGATAAGACTATTTAGTTTATGGGGTGAGTGAAACAGGAGCATTACACAGGGAAAAAAGCGGGAGGGAAAAGAAATAGAAATTTAGGTAAAAAGGAGCAGAAAGATATGAGGGCACTGCGACTTCAAAAGATAACAAAAGAAAGAAAAGTGTAGGCATCTGAAGATTATTAGAATGCTATTATTTGAAATAGAAATTAGATTCTGAAAGCTTTCATAAGTTACAACTAGAACCTGTAGACTATAGGTTAAAGAGACAAAATTATTTAAACCAAAATTTCTGGATCAATATAAATACATGTTGGTATTGTTTTCCTTCATTTAGAAACTTGTTATAATTTACATACAGGAAAATTAATTCACTTTGGTGTGGAGTTCTACAAGTTTTGAAAAGCCTTATAATTGCATAATCATCATTGAAGTAAAAAAATAAAGAACAATTCTATCATGTCCCCCCCCCCAAATTCTTTTGTTGCCCCCAAAATTGTAGATGGAAGCTCCCATTACTCACTTTATCTGGTATCTTGGACATTTGAGTCTACTGCAAAAATAACAGAGACTGAGTGACTTATAAACAGCAGAAATTTGTTCTCAAAGTTCTGGAGTCTTGTGAGTCCAAGGTCAATGTGAGGGCCCTCTTCCTGGTTCATAGAGAAAGAGTCTTCTGTGTCTGTGGTTGTAGGAAAGGACAAGGAAGGTTCTGGTCTTTTTACAAGGTCACTAATTCATTCATGAGGGTGAGGGCTTCAATTTCATGACTAATCACCTCCCCACAACTCCCCTTCCAAATCCCATGACACGGGGATCAGGCTCCAGCATATGAATTTGGTGGGTTTGGGAGTGGGGACAAAAACATTCAGTCTATTATACCTGGCACCACTAATCTCCTTTATGTCACCCTTTATAGGGATTCAGATAAAAGGATATATAGAGTATGCTTCCTGTTGAAATAGGCTTCTATCACTAGCAAGAATGCATTTGAGGTTGATCCATATTTTTGTGTGTTGCAGTGAATCATTACTTTGTACTGTTAAATAGTACATACCATTATACTATAGAGTTTGTTTATTCATTCATCTCTAAAATATACCTTGGTTGTTTCTAGTTTGGGTCTATTATAAATAAAATTTCTATGTTCTATGTATATTCATGCAACAGTTTTTGTGTGAGAAAAACTGAGGAGTGGATCTACTTGGTCATCTGGTAATTCTGTGATTAACTTGATAAAGTACTGCCAGCCCTGGCCTGGTGACTCAGTTGGTTGGAGCATCATCCAGGACACCGAAAGGCTGTAGATTTGAGTCCCTTTCAGTGCACATACCTAGGTTGAGGGTTTGATTTCCAGTCAGGGTTTATACAGGAGGCAACTGATCAAAGTTTCTAGTTTCTCTCTCACATTGATCTCTCTCCCTTTCTCTCCCTTCATCTCTCTAAAAACCAATAAAAAATCCTCAGGTGAGGATTACACACACACACACACACACACACCTGTTAAGTACTTTCCAAAGTGTCTATACCATTTTAAAATATCATCAGCAATGTATGAGAAGTCAAGTTGCCCTGCATGTTGATCAGCACTTGGTATTGTGTGACAAAACTAAGCTCATATATCATTTCTAGTATGTTTTTGGTAGATTCCTTGGGATTTTTAACACAGAAAGTTATGTTGTCTGAATATAGATGTATTTTTGTTTTATTGTTTCTAATCCTGATGACTTTATTTTTACTGCTCTATTATACTGTCTGAGACTTTGTTGCAATGATTAGTAGGAGTAGTGAGAAAGACTTTTTACTGGTGGTAAGAAAGCATTTAATATTTTATCATTAAGTATGAAGTAGATACAAGTATTTGTAGAAGCCCTTTTTTAGATGGAGGAATTTCTGTTCACTGCTGAATGTTTGATCACTAATAGCTGCTGAATTTTTAAAAGGTTTTATTTATTATATATTAGTGCTAGTAAATATATTTATATATTATTATATGTTAGTGCTAATATATTATTATATATATTTTTCCCTTTAGTCTATTGATATGATGTGTTTCTTCCTTTTCTATATTGAGAAAAAATTTGTGGAGGATTATTATTATTATTTTTTTAATGGTTGGTAAAATTTGCTAATGAAATCATATGGGTCTTCAATTTTCTTTAGGGGAAGGTCATTAAAAATTCAGCCCTACCCTGCTCACTCAGTGGTTAGAACATCAGCCTGTGGACTGAAAGGTCACAGGTTTAATTCTGGTCAAGGGCACTAACTTGGGTAGCAGGCTCAATCCCTGGTCCCAGTCGGGGTATGTGCGGGCGGCAACCAATGGATGTGTCTCTCTCACATTGATGTCTCCAACTCTACCCCGTCCCTCCACTCTCTCTGAAAATCAATGAAAAAAATATCCTCAGGTGAGGATTAACCAAAATAAATACATATATACATGCAATTTTAATTTCTTTGGAACAGATATTTCATTTCGTTGGTTAAATTTAGGTTAAATTTCTACCTAATTATTTTATTTTTTATGCTATTATAAATAACACCACTTTCTTAATTTCTCCTTCAAATATTTTATTGTTAATGTCTAAATTACAACTGATTTTTGTACATTGATTTTATAATCTGAAATTTTGCTGAATTTATTAGTTGTAACAGGTTGATATTTTTTTTTGGAGGGATAGAGTTTTTAGAGTTTTCAATATGTAAAATCAAGTCAACTGCAACAAAGATAATTTCACCTTTGTATTTCTGATTTTGATGACTTTTTTTTTCCCAGTTTGCTCTGGTTAGGACTCCCAGTACTATGTTGAACAAAAGAAGTCACAAAGGTAGGATTCTTTTCTTGTTCCTAATCTTAGAGGAAACTATCAGCTTTTTATCATTGGGTATGATATAGGCTTCTCATACGGCTTTTATTATGCTGAGGTAAGTACCTCCTATACTTGTTTTAATCATTTTAATCACAAAATGGTGTTGAATTTTGTCAAATGCTTTTCTGAATTTTGATCTTACTTATTTTAAACTTGCTGAATGATATTGCTAACATATGTGTCACATCTCTGTCTGCTTCTGTTGATTGCTATAGCTCTTGATAATGGGTTGTTTTTATCTTGTTTGTATGCTTTAACATATTTGGATGAAACCCAGACATCTTGTTTTAAAAAAAATAGCAAGTTCTATGCTTGGAAATAGACATGGGTTTGCTTCATTCAGGACTTTATTTGGAGGAGTTGGGTCAATATATTCAGGATTTTTTCCTAGGCTTGGTGTTTGCTTTTTCTCTGTGTACTCTTAATATATCGCAGTCTGTACATTCCTCTAATAGTATCTTGTGTTAGGTTGGAGATGATTGGGCAGAAGGTTGACTTTTTTTTCCCATCTGTTATGCTACACCTCTGGATTTTCCTCACTCTGATCTTCCCCATCCTTCAGCAATTAAAAAAGTTGTTAATTTGATAGTGAGGAGTTGAATGGGGGATGATGTCTCTGTTGTAAATAAGCTTCAATCTTGAGAATATATAAGGATGTCCTTTTGTCTCAGAGTCGAGACCATTTCAGTTATCCAATGACAAGCTAAAAGTCTGGATTTTGCACTTATTTATGCCTCTTGTCTATGAGTTTGAATTTTTCCTTCCTTCAGCTGCAATGGGCTTCACCAGTGACCTACTGGTAAGTACTGTGACTAAATGTCCTGGTTTGTGTGGACCTGAAAGTGTTCTCACAAGGTGGGATTATCCATTTTAAACCACAAATAAGATATGCTGGGACTGACAGAGTTCTTGGCAAGGCAATTCAGTGCTAACTGGGAAATTCCATGGCAATCAGATATAAATCGGTCAACCTAGAACTAAAACTTTTGCATACATATTTATATGCATATTTTATAAATATAATTCTTCTGTTTATTTGGAAGGGAGGGTCAGTTACTTTTAAAAAAGATGTTTCAATTGTCATTTTGAAATAAATATCTAACCTCTTACAAATGTATTTTACAACATAGACTTTATTAATACTATAATATATTAGATTATGATAATATTCTAGTCTTGTGCATCTTTGTCCTAAAGCTTTTGAAACTTGGCTCAATATTCATAAAAATATTTTTAAAAAATGAAAAAAAATGATAAAATAAGAATATATTATTTCTCATTCACAGGCAAAGGTAGTCTTCTCATGGTTTTTGAATGTTACAAAGCATACTCTATTCAGGATTTCCAAACTAAAAAATAAAGTAAAAATGCCATTCCAGCCATACTATGTTGATTGAATAGAATAATACATAAGCTAATATATATATATATATATATATATATATATATATATATATATATGATTTCCTAAACTTTAGTAACATTAATTCATTCTCTTTCTGTGTGTCAGATGTTCTAAATTGCATTGAAAATATTTGAAATATAACTTGGTTAAATCTGACAAATTGTGGTTACTTTCTATGTATTGGATTAGCTCTATCACTAAAAATTTTTAAATTTCTTTAATGCATTTCCTATGAGCACATTTTTTTCTTCAAGTTCTTCATGTAAAGTCAGGTAAAATTAACTTCCTTTTATGCATGAGAAAACAGACATATGCTAAGATTGAGTGACTTTGTCTAAGTTATATCTACTTAATGCAGAATTATGACTAGAATATATTTTTGTACATTCTCTCTAATAATATCTCTCTATATCAAAGTGTCTGGAATTTTGTTTTCCAAGATGTTAACATGAACTTTCTATTTTCTGAGCATTAAATGTAAAGTTTCTGTGCACATTTTCTAACATTTTTAAATTTATAATAATATAACCCCTTTCAAAACACACACACACAAAAACAGACTGTTTAAGAAGTCATTTTCATCTTCTACTTATCTAAATATTCAGACTTTTAAGAGAGTTATTATATACAGAAACTAAATACAATGTCCTGAATATTTTACTTTAGCTTAATCTACAATTTGAGGTGAATATTTTTAAATTTTATACCTAAATAATTTTTAAATAATTCACAAAGTGATAAAAAAGTTAACAATGTAAATTAAACAAACTTTGGCATTATATAAACTAATGAAATGTTATGATTGCACCATCTGCCAAGTAAATATTCTTTTCTTTGACTTTATGACAAAATGATGGTTATAAACATTTTACTAACAAGCATATGTCGCATTAGAAATAGATGCCTTGTCAAGACAATTGTATGAATTTATGAAGTACATTTAATGAGTCATATGCTTTTACATAGATTATATCAAGTTTTAGTCTTCTCAGTAACAAAAATATTTGTCATTCGCATTATGCACAGTTTTTCAATCCAATGTGGCATATTAGTGAAATTAAAACAATCTATTATCTTTCATTTCATACTGCACACAGGAATAAAGATAAGACAACATTATCATTTCATTCTTACATCTTGCTCTGAGCCTCAAAAAGTAAATTTTGTTGTTTAAAGTCAGACAATATTACTCACATAATTTTCATTTATATGAACCATAACTCACTTAAAAATTAATATAAGAAAATAGACTCTAAGATTAAAAATATCCAATATTACTTGTCGAAAGTAGACATTTTGGAAAAGTTTTCTTGGTCGTCTTTTGTGTTGTCTGCCTGGTCCCCAAATTTTCAGAGAAGTTTGCCATCTCCACCCCTATTATTACCCTGGAAAAAAATAGTTTCATAAAATAGATTCTTCCCTTATAAAAGAAGTTGACTGGTGAAATCTAATTTGAGTTCTATAAGTAAGTCTCTCAAGATTTTAGAACTTGAAATGCTGGGCATTTGGACAGAACATACTGTAGAGTCAGTGTTAAGCTTGATTGTTAATAAAAGAATGTCTGTGGCTACTTAAGTAGAAGTTTATTTGTCTCTCATATTAGAGAAGTCTGTACCTCTTTCTTGGTTTGGCGACTTCAGAATCACCAAGGACTTGGTTTTCTCGGTATTTCTACTCTGCCATCCTCAACACTAATTTCCATCTTCTTATTGAAGTCTTCATGCCAGATGGCGGCTAACACTCTAGCTATCACATTTGCATTTCAGCCAGTAGGAAGGAGGAATGAAGACAGACCTCAAATGCTTACTTACAGTTTCTTCCCTAACAAATTTTGCTTTTATTTTTATAGCCACCATTATAAGCAAAGAAGCTATAAAATATAGTTTTCATTCTGTGAGGTGGTAATCATTGATAAATCCTGGTTCAATTATGAATGAAGTTGGGAAAAAAAATGGTGTGGGGTCAGTAAGCAGTAATCTCTGTCATAAAAATAAGGCTTAGACAGTGGTTCTCAACCTTCCTAATGCCGCGACCCTTTAATATAGTTCCTTGTGTTGTGGTGACCCCCAACCATAAAATTATTTTCGTTGCTACTTCATAACTGTAAGGTTGCTATTGTTATAAATAGTAATGTAAATATCTGATATGCGAGATGTATTTAGGCGACCCCTGTGAAAGGGTCGTTCGACTCCCAAAGGGGTCGTGACCCACAAGTTGAGAACCGCCGGCTCAGAGGCTGGTAGTGGTTGTGTTTTGTCATTGAACTGAAGAATAGAAAAAAAAAACTATTCTGAAAGAAAAAAGAGTGGCAGCTATTCAATGAATAATCAACAGTGAGAAAAAGCACAGATATGTGATACATACCAATGCTGTAGAGTATACAAATCACTAATGAAGTTGCCTAACTATAAGGGTTGCAAAAAATAACAGCAACTGCATTTGCTGCTGCATTAAGCAAATATGTGTATATAATTTTAATAGGAAGGATTATTCTTCAGTATTTCTATTTAACCACAAGGTCGTGATTACTGTGGGAAGCATTACTGCTTTCAAAGTGATCTCAAATGTATTCCTTTGTGATCGCAAGCAAGTTTCATATTATCCAAGTTTGTTTTTCATTTTCCCCTAATCTCCTGCTGTCTTTTAATATTCTTCAACATGTTTCACTTATGCATGCCATCTTCCATCCCTCCTGCCCACTTTCTCTATGTGGTTATGACAGAATCCGATTCTGTTACCTAGGCCCAGCAACCCAGAATCATTGTTGCTAACAAACATTCCCTTTCTTTAACTCATCATGCACAACCAGCCGCCAGCTCCGGTGTATTTCTCGGTGTCCTGTCTCCGATAAGTGCTCTTTGCTTTCCTTTTCACATCTACCATCCTTGTCAGTATGTGAAACATATTAGCTCATTATCCAGGATTAGGGTCCATTATGCTTCCCACAACAACGTGCTGAACCCATATTGAAGTAAAATAGAATGAAAAATGCTTATCTGAAACGCCAAAGTTAAAAGTTCTCTATCTTTTCATGAGCCCTTAAGGGCTCAGATGATTTCTTTCTATAGGAATTGGGAGAGGACATAATTAAGAAAGTCTCATAATTTGAAATTTGTACCAATTTTAAAAGCTATTGAGAGAGCTAATTTTTTTTAAAAAAGGCTGAAACAGTTATAATTTTGAAGTGGAAGTCCTATAGGAAGAGAAGAAATGTGAAGAGAGATATGAGAAAATCGTCAGGTGATAGGAGGCTGAACACCAAGTCTAAAAAGAGAAGGGAATGCGGTAGCTGCACTTCCGTCTCCCCACCCCGTAAACTTCCCTTCCGTAGCTATCTAAATCTCCAGTCCTGAAGCAGTGCATGAAATTTTCTTTATTAAGGCTGGATGTCATGGTTTCATATCCATAAAATTTAACGTTAGTCTCCAATTTTATGGGAAGTCTATGTAAGAATAAATCCACTTAATACAAACCGATAAGTAGTAAGAAGAGTGCTTTTCCTATAAAAATAATTTCAAGTTCCAAACCATACAACTCACAGTAAATATCTCTGCAGTCAATGCATATGCCAGTTTATATCAAAGATATAAGCAATATATGTTACAGGTCAAAGTTGACATTTTGTTAAGTATTTTAGCCATTGTAGTAAACATTACCAAATGATGACCGAAACAATTAAAAGCTGGATCCTGTATTTATTTTACAAAATATACACAACAACAAAGGCTTTTGGTTAGTGAGCCAGTGACTAGTTAGTATATAAATCTTTACATTTCTCACATTAAAGCACACAGGTCCCTTTGACCCACAAATAAAACATTTATTTTCTCCTCTTCAATATATATAACTACCATTCCCCTTAATAATGATTGCATTCCTCACCCCTCCCCAGTGGACAGTCTGTCCCTAATTATTTTCAATTTCTTTCTTAAGAATATTATATTTTAATGATTTTTATGGTCTGTTGTATGATCCAGAATCCCAGGAGGAAACAGATGGCACAGTCAAATATAGAGTCATTAAGAAGAGTTTAATAAAGCAAGCTAATTTATAAGGTTGTAGGTGAAGTGAGAGAACCATCAAGGAGAGGTGTACTACCCAATGGCTGGTACACAAGACAGAGAACTGTGGAGCTATGTATAGGAGTTGTATGGTTTCCTAGAGGCAATGAAGGAAGTGAGGTGATAGACTGGCCATATTTCAGCCCGTTCTGTGTTCTGACAATGCTTCCCACCAGCTGAAACTAACTGTGACCAGTGAACAAAAGAGCTAGATTGTCTAGTTCATAAAGATGAACTTCCCAGAAATAGGTCATAGGACAAGAAGGATGAAGCAAACAGAAATTATCCATCACATATCCACAAATTAACATATTTTTATTACAGGACTGCTGTATATTTTAGTTTGATGAATTGCCCTGTAATCTTAATTTTTGTGCATTACAATTCTGTACCCCATACTTTTTGTTTTTAAATCAAATTGCATCATGAGTGTAGGAGTTCTTTTAACTGACTAGTTCACATTTTTCGTGCCATAGAAAGAATATGAATTTGAAGTCAGACAGCAATGACTTCACTTCTGACTCTTATCTTTTTGCAAGATATGTTAATTAGATGAGCCTCATTTTCTTCTTTTGAAAACTGGAGGTTATAAAAACATGTAGTAGTAAGTTTCCAAAGGACACACTAAAAATATTTTTAAATGTCTAACACGGTTCCAGACAGGCTCCTGCAAAGTCAGAAACCCTTGCATGCACAAAGCAGAAGTCAGCACAGGGATGGGAAGTAAGGAAGGCTGCCAGTGCCAGAGTGCAATTTTGAGTTCACCACTGCTATGGGTCACCGCTGTTTGACGATGCCAGTATATTATGAAAAAGCTTATTAAATGCATTTTAGAATTGATTACCCAGAGGACAAAAGGATGAAATCAACATCCATTCTAATTCCCTACAGATCATGGGCTGTCTCTCTAGCGTTCACACCCTGACTTCACAGTTGTACATGTATGGATGCACATAATTTCCTAAGGTTACCCTATGCATAACCAGTTTCTGCCTCGAACTGGTTGCTGTAACCATGGCTGGAATGAGAGTCCGGGATGAGAAGATCTTCATAAGAAATGGCTAACTCTTGACATGTGTTAGATATGCTATGGGCTTTCAACATAATTATATGATTACCAAGTTCATCGCTGAACATTGTACGAATGCAATAAACCAGTTCAAGGTAGAACTTACCAATGTATGTGGGGGGATGTTCTAAAAGTTTGAACATGGCACTGGGTAGGTAAAATAGAGCTCTGACAGTGAATGTCAATCAATTGAAAACTTCCCACTTGGTTTCTCAGAATTTTCATATATATCTCTCTCTTTTGTAACTTTGCACTTATTGATAAAATGATTCATCTAAACAAAATATACTTAAAACTTAGCAACATAACTTTGTTCACTCATTTTTAAGTACCTTATTAAGTGTCAGGCATAGTTCCACGTGCTGAGGATAAATAATGAACAAAACAGTTTCAAATCCCTAAGCTTATTCTAGTGGCGGAGACAAATAATTGAAGGGTAAATGACCTATACATTATATTAAATAGTGGTAAATATCATGGAGAAAAATTAGGCGGTAAGGAGGACTCTGTGAGGGGCTAGACATGACAGGAGGTGCTATTTTGCATAATGTGGTCAAGAAGACCAAACCGGAGACGAGACGGGTGAAGATTCAAGGCATGTGAACATGAATGGAGGAACTCTTTTATGAAGAAGGACCTGTCAGAGCAGAGGCCTCAATCATGACTTACGCATTAAAGAAAAAGCTCTACTCTACATGAATATGTACTCAAGAAAAGGCTAGCCAGTGTGCCTATGATGTAGTGAGTGATGTAGAATAGTAAAGAAAGTTAGAGGGGTAACAAGTCCAGATCTTATAGCCTTCTATGCAATAGTAGGAGATTGGCATCTATAGTCCAACCAAAGAGTGCCATGATTCGAGTGGCATCATAAAAGGATCGCTTTGGCTGCTGGGAAGAGAAAAGCTTTTAGGGCTGCAATAGTACAAGAGGCGGAATTATTTCAATAATGCAGGTTGTTTGATGGTACTGTATAGTACAGTGTGGTAGCAATACAAGTTATAACGCACGATGAGACACCATGTGCATTTTGAAAGTATACTCCTGGAGTCTTTCTGATGGATTTGACAAAGTGAGGAGTCAGGAATGACTGACAGGCTTGAGCGCCTGGGAAGATACAGATGCCATTGACGAAACTGAGGGAGATTTGGTGGGGGGGAATGAATTTTGGATGGAAGATTAGGTGTTTGCTTTTCAACAGTCAAGTTTGTAATGCATTTGCTATCCAATCAGAGATGTTAGTTAGGCATTTGGCTATACAAGACTGGAACTGAAATAAGCCTAGGATGGAGATAAAAGTTGGGGAGAAGTCAACAAATAGATGTTACTTGAGGTCAAGGAACTGGATGAATATAAGGAGTGAGTGAAGAGAAAGAACAGGGTAGGTCAAAGGAGTGGGCTCTGAGTAATTACTTTGTTTATTTGTTGGACATTTGAGAAATGACCAACAAAATAGAGTGAAGCAGAGTCACCAGAGAGATTGGGAGAGAAGGAGAAGTATGTGTGATCTTGGAAGCCATGGGAAGACACTGCTTCCGTGAGGTGAGAGTAAGCGATGATGTCAAATGTTGCTGGTAGTTCAAACATGAAAAGGACTCAAAATTGATATCAAGCTTTAAACGGTGAAGATAATTTCTTACCTTAATCGGAGCAGCCTGAGTTGAATTCAGGAGAGAAGAAGACTGATTGGATATGAAAAGAGAGACAACAGAAGAGGAAATTGAGACAATGCGTGTGGAGAACTTTTCCAGGACCTTTGATGCAAAAAGAGAAATGAGATGGGAGCTGGAAAGGGAGACGGAAAAAAAGTGATTTTTCAAAAATGGAAAATATAATTATGTATATGTTTTCATGGACTCAATATTCCTGAGAGGGAAATTGAGAATATTGTAATATCTTGGATGGTCTGGCGTCTATTGGGCTACTGTGTAGATTTCAAGTGTACATTCTGTTAATCTCAGGTAGATTTGAATAGTTCCTTTTGATTTTGTTTTCATGATTGTGTCTCCTACAGCCACACACTTTATTGAAAAACACATCTTGCTTACCTGATCAAAAAGTTCAGTGAATCTCCTTCCACTCTAAGTATACCTGGTCGATATATGAAACAATAGACACATGTCTGATCAAAAGCTGTAGCCCAAGTATTTACTTAGAAACATAATCTAAATGTTAGGCATTTAAATATTACATCTATTACAGTTCAAAAGTCTCTTGAGAACAAAATTAAGCAGTGTGTATTTCCCTTTAATAAAACAACAGGACAACCTCAGCAGTTTTAAAATTTCATGAGACCTTGGTGGCCTTTCACTGAAGCTTTGAGGACTTGGGTAGATATGGCATTAAAGGGAAATGGTGAATGTGAGGGAAATAAGATGGTTTGAATTTAGTAAACCTTCCAAACAGGATGCATTCATTTCCAATCTATAGCCATCTGGCTGCTTGATTTTGTATATTTATTAGTACATCCAATAAATGACCCAAGCTCAGAATCCACTTTCATCCTCTCCTTTCCCCATAATTTTACTGCAGCTTCACAAATGTTCACTATGGAAAACGTAGCTGCTTGTTATTGTGTTCTATCTTTTTTTCTTGCCCTGAATCATCCCTCTTCTTTTAAAGGACATCTTCTCTATGTCTGTTATTTATTGTTATGTGTTCTCTATAATCTGTTATTTATTGTACTTTCATAAAATGCCACAAGGCTGCTGTTAGTTTTGGTCCTGCAGATTGCTTTGTCAAAGCGAACAAGTAGGGTCAGTAGATATCTTTAGGAGTCTCTAGACGTCAGGAGCTGAGAACTGCGTGTCCTCTAGGATCAGGCATTGACCAGCATTTTCATGAATGAGAGACATTTTTAAAAACATGATATCCTTTCTGAATTTTTATTTTATATTACAAATATATATTTTTATACCATCTGAAGGTCTATGTGAGACACTTCACAATTGCCCAGTGGCTATAAAATTACGGTGTCACTCCACAAAAATCCTTTACAGAAGCTTATTTTCAACTATACCATATATCATCCGCCGGGTGCCACCGGCAATAATCTACACGATTTATTTATTCTTGACTTCTGAAAGTCCTCAGACCCAGCTCCTTGGAAAGGCATTGTTCACTTTCCTGCATTTAGAGCCCAAATCCTTTATTTTCCCCATTGAAATGATTGTTGTGTAAAGATAAATTGTATGTAAGCTCCATCTTTCAACTGGGCATTTTTCCTTCCACTAGAGTTCTACCAACACTGTATGCCTGGGAATTTAATTAAAAATAGGTAAAATATTTTATGGAGAACATCGTACATATTATCTCTGTATTCAGTGAAATACGTTTAAAAAACTCCATATTAAGTATGATATTTTTACTTTGTAAGAAAATTTGATCCTACTGCTTAGTCACATGAAGTAAGTAATAAGAACATAAATACAATAAACATTGCATAAAGACATAATAAATTATCTAAAAACATACTCCTATGGAGAACCTTAGAAAATATAGTATAACATTTGGAAATGGCTGTGGTTACTCCAGAAAATATTAGCTGTCACCAAAACAGCATTTTAAGAACTCTTTTAAAAAAAGTGTTCTGAAGGTATGCTTTTAACACAGTGATTTTCATATTTCTTAGTTGACATAATAACCAATTAAAAGAAAAATGTTAATTCCTTCCCAACAACTCTCATAGTTCCTTTTTGCTTGCATATTCAAGGTAGTTTTACTATCTCTCTTGTTGTTATCTTGGATTCTTGTACTTCTAGAAAAATAGCAATTATCTTGAACCTGTGCTTTAACTGACTAAGGTAGCACCATGCTCAAATTGGCAACCCAATGGAAAAAATTAATGCTAATAGTTTTATTTTACTATGACAATAAATATAGATAAGACCCTCGTATTTTACATGGAGTCATCTTGACACATTCTCTTACTCCTTTTTAATCAAACTGTTGCTTCACAAACTGGCCCCTGTGCATGGAGAGGAAAGGAAGGAGAGACTGAAGACAGAGGCAAAACACTCCCAATTGGAAGGCAATGCGTTTAATAAGCAAGGGAACTTACGTGCTCACAAAATGAGATCTGCAGATGGACCCTCCAGAATCTTAAAAAGTTTATATAAAGAGTCTTTCACTGGTTCTGGTCACGATCTCCACATCTTCCTCTCTCCAGGCAGCCTCCCGGGGACAGTTCCCACTGTGGGAATATTGGCCAGACATACATTACAAGGAGGGGGTGGCATGAGCAGCCTCTCACACCCCGGGTCCAGCTTCCTGGTCAACTGGAGATGGTGTCTTTTCCCTCCCCTCCCCTCACACCAACCCCCAAGCCTTCCCAAAGGGAAAATTGTAGTTTTCAAATAACAGAGCAAAGAGATTAAGCAATCTTCTTTATCAAAAGCAGCAATTTTCAACCATTTTCATCTCATGGCACGTATAAACTAATCACTACAATTCTTCAGCACACCCAAATATATATTTTTGGCCAATCTAGCAAAAATAATATGTATAATTTTGATACATTCGCACTGGACAGCTATTGTTATTTTTTTCTGCTGTTGTTGTTTTGACGATGGGAGGGAAAAGAGGTCAGCGCCCCCTGACTAAATAGTCGGGTATAGCATGTTTTAAAAATTCTTGTGGCACTCCAGTTGAAAACCGCTGATCTAAAGTGTCAGGGAATGGACTGAATTGGGTTTGTCTTTGGCTGTGAATAACTGAGAAGAGTGATTACCACAACTGTCAAGAGGAAGTAGTAAAAGGCATAGTTTCACCAGAAATATACATCACTTCAGAGCTTCAGTGAATACTCAGGGAGTCCTGAGGTCCCATAGTAATGGATCAGAGCAGCATGAAACATATGTCAAACTGAAAGATTTTTTTTCCCTGTGAAGCTAAATAAAGGAGTAAGCAGTATTAGTATTCATTTTATGAAGCTACCCATATTTCTGTATGTCTTTTTAAAAACTTGAGAATATTTAAAAATTGAAGGCTCAAATTATAGATTATTGTCATGTCACAATGCATTGCACATTTCCAAGAATCAGTACAACTCCTGCTCTGATTTAAAGGCCATAAAATTTAATATTAAAGTGAATATAGCATTTCATCTGATAAAAATTATTGAGCAAGTCACATTTAGTTAAATGAGCAAGAACTGAGTCTGTTTCAAAACACAGATGAATGCACTAGAGGTGCTTCCTAAATCCAGGAAATTATTACTTCCAAACTTGAACATTTTATGAACAAAAAAATATATATCAACTGGATCATATATTTTATGTAATAAAGTCACAACTAATACATATTATTCCTTAAAATACAGTCACTATTGATTCATGGCTGCTGAGAGATGCAAATAAGTAGAAAGCAAAGAAAGGCCAAAATGTGGGAAGATTTAGAGATACCAGCAGAGTTGGTGGGGGGGAGAAATGTAAAAGA
>PVJC01031217.1:0-20704 GCA_004026665.1 Murina feae | reverse complement strand
TTGTCACAGGGAGGATGATGGGATGGAAGGATGGAAAGGATGATGTTGCTGAGCTACTGATCCATCCCTGGAATGCTCAGCCCTGGACTTCATCTTCAGGAAGAAAAAATAAAATTTTATTTGTTTAAGCCAATTTTGGTTGGCTAGTCTGTTACTTGCAGCTAAAGCATCCACACTGACTCACCTTCTTAACTCATCTGACAGCGAGTAATATCACATTCGTCAGACAGAAACTCCCCACCCAACAAGCCCTCGTTCTCTCCTTTTGTCCCAATAGAGGAGACATCTCGCCATAGATTGAAAGTCATTCTGCCACACATGACCTTCCTTCCACCTGAGGATGTTGCTCTGGTGGTTATCCTCTCAGTTTTGCCTCTTTAGCCTCTTATTCTCCAGTCACACCTTCCGAACTCCATTCAAACATCCTCTTATGTCTCCTACTCACAAACAAACAACCAACAAAAATACCTCCCTTAATGACACATTCTCCTCTGCATGTATTCCTAGGCAAGATTCACAAGAGTTATTTGCACTCACTGTCTCTTCCTTACATTCTTCTACCCCCACCAATCTATAAAAACAGTTCTTACTAAGGTCACTGTGACATTTGCTACTAAATCCAAAAGACACTTCTCAGTCTCATCATATCTAACTCCTTAGCAGCATTAGACATTGTTGACTACTGACCAATTCTTTTGGCTCCTATGAGAGCACACACTCCTAGCTTACTGTCAACCCTGTGGCCAGACTCCTGGCCTGGTTCCTCCTTCTCAAGGCACTTCTGAAAGCTGGGCCTCCTCATGGCTCTACTGCATTCTCTCTCCTCTTTTCTATTCTGTTCTGTCTTCCCAGACTGGTCTCATCTGTTTAAGCTGCTGACTCTCAAATGTGTATCTCCAGTCTGATCTCCTTGATTAGCTCCAGATTTGCATAAATAGTTGCTGCCTTGACTTCAATATTCAAATGGCTCACAGGTACCTCTAATTTAAGACTTACAAACCTAAAATCTTAATCTGTATCCATTCAAATGTGCTCTTCCTTTGGTGTTCTCCACCAATAAATAACATCTTCATCTACCCAATGTTCTTGCTGGAATCTTTGACATATTTCTTATCTTCAATCTCATCTCTAACCTTTAATCCCAAATAAGCCACAACCAAATCCTATAGATTATACCTGTAAAATACTACCTGTACGGATCCATTTCTCTTTGTTTACACTCTAACCAAATCCAAACTACCAAAGGCTCTTACAATAGTTTCTTAACTGGTTTCCCTTCATCTTTTTTAAAAATCCATTCTTCATACAGGAACCAGGACAATAGTTGAAGAGATTAATTTAATCACATTGAAGCAAATGCTTCAATGGCAATCCATTGCACCTGGATAAAAATCTGCTATCTTTAATACTGCCTTCAAAGTATTGCGTAATTTATCTGCCACCTACCATCCCAATTTCATCACATGTATCTTCCCTTGGTTCACTGTAACCCAAACACATTAGACTCCTTCAGTTCCTTGAGGGTTCCAAGTTCTTTGCTTATTCAAGTTCTGCTCAGTGTACAATACTTTTTACCAGGCTTTGCCTTCTAGTCTTAATTTAAATATCATTTCCTAAGAAAGTCCTTTCCTAGTACTGGTGCAAATTATACCCCTACAATTGCCTTACTCACATGTTTATCATTAGGCAAATGCATTTCCCACTTTTTTGCTATTTCAAACAATGCTGCTGTGGACATTTTCATATATGTACACAAGAGTTTCTCTAAGGCAATGTTTTCCAATCTGTAGATCCCAACTTGCTGGTAAGTAGTAATATCAATTAAAAAAGAAAAAACAGGAAGAAAGAGCTCAGCCTGTGTGGTTCAGTGGTTGAGTGTTTACCCATAAACCAAGAAGTTACTGGTTCAATTCCTGGTCAGGGCACATGCTCAGGAGGGGGGCATGTAAGAGGCATCCAACCAATAATGTTTCTTACTCATCAATGTTTCTCTCTATTCCTCTCCCTTCCTCTCTCTCTAAAATCAATAAAATATTTTTTAAAGGAAGAAAAAAAATAAAGAGAATAGAATGGAAAATGCTAAGGTATATTGCATATAACAAGTGTAAGCTTTGTCTTGTGAAACTTTCATTTCATTTACCATGGGTTACATGGTAAAATAGATTTATTACTGAAGGTCAAAGTCAAAACAGACTGGAAAGCCACTATTCCATGGTATATTTTAGGAATGGATATCTTGGATCATAATATTCTATTGTAATTTTAACCACAATACAACAAGGCAAAAGCTCAAATGTATGTGTGTGTGTGTGTGTGTGTATCTCCATCCATCCCTTGGTTCACTCATGTTAGTTTCCATAAACTTTTGGTCATATTAACAGTACCTTTTTTTTAATGGGAGGATTCTTAAAGTAAAATATCTTACAAATATTGTATAAGAAGTTATTTTTGTAGAAATCAGTGTTATTTAAGCACACAGCATGCTGACAGAAACCAGGAGGTCTGAAGTCTTAGCATGCATTCTTTTTTCATAACTTTCCACATCACCAATTTACATTATGGCTAGAAATAAATCCTCCAAGTTTATTTAAAAGTTAAAAGTGCAGAACCCATTTGTTTTATTGTGTAAAAGTTTCCTGGCTGCTTAGAATAGTAATCCCTAATCCATGGGCAAAATACCATCTCCATGTGCTGTTTTCTATTCTCAGTTCCATGTGGTGCACTTCTGCCCTTTGACCTACCTTTACTCCACAGCAAAGATCTGTAACTGCGCCAGTCCTGCTCTGCGGAAGCCAGAGCAGACAGCTGCCTCATGCAGGACATGAAGGAAACTGAAGGACAATCTACTCTGAAGTATCTATCCTACTGCCTGACTCCCCACCATTAGAGTGACTTGTTTGGTTTCAGCAGAAGGCCCTTATGAAAATCCAAATACTTTACGTAGAAAGAAGTCACATATTTAAACCATTAGTTTTAAAAGCAGGATCAGGACTTGAATAAATGGGTTGGAAATAAGTTGGCTATTTGGACGGGCTGAGGTGGGAAGCAACAATGGTGCCTTAAGTGAGGGGGCAGTCCGAGTTTCCAGCTGGACATGGAAACAAAGCGCTGGGGACAAACTCTTCATAATTTAGTTTGGCCCTGCCTGGGAATGCTATCCTTGATGCGGTGGGGACATTCTAGCTCTGTTCTATTCGACCTCATTTACATGCTGCATCCATTGGGAGGTTGCAGGCACTGCTCCACACTCACATTCAAAGAGCTTCTCCGAAGTCAATAGTTGGTATATGGAAACCAACCTGGTTTGGACGCCCATCTGGTTTATGTGTCACCTTTTATTTCTGTTGAAATTATCTTTAGAACTAGTCTGACCCTTCGTTTAGCCAGCTTTATTTTTTTTCAATCAACTCCAAATAGATAATCCATTTGAGAGAAACCAGTATTGCCTTGTATCCTAGGCCAGCAACGAAAAGAGGAATGCTGGATTTCAAAAGCAATAAAAGAAAACAAAATCAGACAGAGAACAGGTCTGTTTCTTGGGACGCATCAACTTTACACTGCATTGTTGGAGTCACTTTTTGTTGAAAATGAAAAACAGGTAAAAATCCCTCCATAGCTGATGTAAGAAGTCTTTTGTAAGACTAGCAGTAAAGAGAACTCAAGTCTAGGGTAAGATTGCTGTACCCAAGTGTCAGTTGTGAGGAGTGAATTGTCATCAGTCCATGTGCTTCAGATATACAAGATGTTATCTGATTTTGCTCCCAGGTGCCCAGGGACTCTCTGGAGGGAAGCTGGAGAGAGACAGAGTTCCTCACCTTCAGAGTCTATGACTTCTTCTACTTCTCCATCACTCAGTCCCTGGCAAGATTTTGATTAAATTCATTCACAATGAGGAATAAATGACAAATGTGGCTCCTTGTTTGGTTTTGACTATCCTCCTACTGAAAATGCATAGCGCTCATTAGCACAGTGGTTCTCAACCTTCTGGCCCTTTAAATACAGTTCCTCATGTTGTGACCCAACCATATTATTTTCGTTGCTACTTCATAACTGTAATGTTGCTACTGTTATGAATCGTAATGTACATATCTGATATGCAGGATGTTCTTAGGCGACCCCTGGGAAAACTGAGTTAGCATGTAATTAGCATATAATACACAGCAGGTATTAGCGCCCTCATTTTCCAGGGGAGGAAACCAAGGTCAGCGAAGCATGTGACCTTCCCAAGACCATACAGCTACTCAGGGGCAGAGTCAGGATCTAAACTCAAGTCTGTCTGAGTCCAAAGTCATGTGCCAAACTAACAACTTCCTGAGAACAGCTGCCTGCTAAGAGGCCTGTGCCATCATGCATTCCCTCCCCAGAGCACCCAAATGCCTCTGTGCAATTCCAGACCCCGTGTCCTGGAAATGGTACAGCCAGAAGACTACACAGATGGCACATTCAGCTTTGAAAGGCACTCTTCAGGACTCCAAGTACGATTCTGAGTGCCAAAAGTGGACACAGTTTGCATTTCATGCTTTCAACTAGGCTGCATTTCCAAGTGCAGAAGAGAAGACCAACATGCCCTTGGGAAATCTTGATTTTTCTGTGTTTCTGAGCCCTGAATGGTGGCAGTGGTCTTTGGAGAACCCAGGAGCAGGAGCTTGTGGCCTCCTGTGGGCCTCCATGCTAGCATTGCAAATCCCAGGCCCCTCTGGGAAGCTCGGAGGGCCTCAGGAAGAAGTTGGTGATATGGATGTGGCCTGAGGATATTCATAGCTGCCAAATAGGCTTGAGGCTGGAGGATGAGGAAAGAGGAATTGGTTTCAAGGTGTTTTACAAGATCTAAGTGTCTGGCAAACTGCTTCATCTGTAGAGTAAAACTATGTCCTCAACTTTTTCTCTGGGTTTTCTGGAATGTAGAGTGGCCAACAGGGCCAAAACCCATGTTCCTGACATCTTATACACCATATAATCATGTGTGTGTGTGTATGTATGCACGTTTTATGTTGTACCTGCTGTGGGCCTAATAGCCAGTTCAATTTCAGGAATTTTGGAGTCTCTTATATCTAACTAGAGGCTTGGTGCACAAAAATTTTTGCACTGGGGGTGGGGTCCCTCAGCCCGGCCTGTGCCCTCTCATGGTCTGGGGTCCCTTGGTGGATGTCCACCTGCTGGCTTAGGCCTGTTCCCCAGGGGAACCTAAGCTGGCAGTCAGACATCCCTCTGGCAGCCCAGGAGCCCTTGGAGGATTTCCACTTGCCAGTGGGGAGCAGGCCTAAGCTGCAGTCGGACATCTTTAGCACTGCTGAGGAGGCAGGAAAGGCTTCCACCACCATTGCTGTGCTGGCAGCTCGCAGCCTGACTTGTGGCTGAGCAGAGCTCCTCTTGTGGGAGTGCACCTACCACCGGGGCAGCTCCTGCATTGAGTGTCTGCCCCCTGGTGGTCAGTGTGTGTCATAGTGACCAGTCATTCCCAGTGGTTCTCCTGTTAGAGTCAATTTTCATATTACCCTTTTATTATATAGGATAGAGGCCTGGTGCATGGATGAGGGCTGGCTGGTTTGCCCTGAAGGGTGTCCCGGATCAGGGTGCGGGTCCCATTGGGGTGCCTGGCCAGCCTGGGTGAGGGGTTAAGGGCCATTTTCAGGCTGGCCACACCCCCTTCAAGGAGGGAGGGTCCTGCTGGGGTGCCTGGCCAGCTTGGGTGAGTGGCTGATGGCTGTTTGCAGGCTGGCCACAGCCCCTTCATCATAGGTGTCCCTACTGGGGAGCCTGGCCAGTCTGGGTGAGGGGCTGATGGCTGTTTGCTGGCTGGAAGCAGGTATCTGGGGGTTATTTATCTTCTATAATTAAAACATTGTTGCCTTAAGCAGAGGCCACAGCCAGACTGGGCAGACAGCTTCCTCCATCACCAGGGCAACCAAGCCTGTTTGCTCTAGCTCCATGGCTTCCAGCTGCCATCTTGGTTGGGTTAATTTGCATATAGTAATTCTGATTGGCTGGTGGGTGTGGCTTAGAGTGTAGCATAGTGATGCCAATTAGCATATTACTCTTTTATTAGTGTAGATAATTGTTCTGTTTGAAGATGTCCCAATGAAATGTCATCTTTGGGGCTGAAACAGTCCTCATGGGGCTCCCTTAGGCCTACACACTTGCCTACACAGAGACAGTGGGAGATACCAAGGGTGCAAATAATTCCTATAGGACCTACTTGCCCATCAGAACTGCCCCAGAAGAGACCTCTTTGTAAGGCACAGGCTTTGAGCACAAATACATCTGAGTTTGATTCATGGCTTGCTATATGATCCTGGGCAAGACATTTAGTTTCTCCATCTATAAAATGGATCCAATATCTTTAAGCTAGGATTGCTGTTATGATTGAATGAGTTCATATAACTCAGTTCACAAAATCCTAGGTACATTGGAAGGCTTTAGAAAATGGTAGCAATTATTTCCTTCATGATTACCAAGCAGAGGTCAAAGGCCCGAAATGAGTAAGTAAGAGGGATTAGCAAAGAAAAATCTGTAGCAGTCAAATCTCTGGCTCTGGTGACCCACCTCGTCCCACTCTGATCCCCACGGGATCTAATGGTCCCTGAATGAACTGACAAATGGTCTAGTACCTTAGCCATCTCCTGGGCCAGCGCATGTCTTCAAATTGAGGCCTCATGGGGTAGCATATCAGGAATTATCCCACAGTAGTCCTGCTTTCATCTTTTCTTGACTATTTGATCTTAGGCAAATAATTTATACTCCCTATATCTCACTTCTCTCATTTGCAAAATGAGAATAATAATGACACTTATCCCACAAACATTTGTGCAGATTAATGAGATAATGTGGGAAAGGTGCATTACGGTATAGTTATGTTTTATGATGGAGATAGAGGAGTAATTGTTCATAAATTTGGTCTTTACTGGAAAACTCCCAGGAACAATGAGTTCACAGAAAGGATGATTACATTATTGATCAGTTATGATTATTTAAAGTTTTCCCTTTACATTAAGTAAATGCCTGTTCTTCATCTCAACTTTGACACTAATGGATTTTGTAGGACAAGATCCAGATGCTCTAAATCAGAATCTCTGAGGACAGGCCCTGGGTTTATGTAGTTAAAATCCCCACAGGTGACTGAGGGACAGCCAAGACTGCCAACCACTGATCTAGGGATCAAGAATAACACAGAATTGGGGCAAAACTATTGGGCTAGCATTGATATGATCAAGTTTTATGGACAGCAAGAACAGAAACCTACCCAGTGTGGTCCAAACTCTACCCTTGGCCAGGAGTTTGTCTGAAACCCTCTGGATTTATATGACTTATCTTCCAAATGATCAAACCCCAACTTATCCCTCTAATTGCTCTCGAGTATCTCCGAAGTGACTTGGGGTAGAGGTGGAAGAGAGCAAAGAGAATGGCCACAGCAAGGGTGGCAGAAAAACTGGAGAGACTGAACCCTGCTTAGCTCAGGGGTTGTCAATTTATTTATTTAAAAAAAAAAAAGAGATGAAGGAGGAGCCTTCTCTAGTGTATCCCACCCCCCTTACCTGATGCTTGCACATACTTGGACTAAAATGAACACACTCTAAAGCCATAAGAAACTTTACCCATTATTAGTTTGTGATTATATATGGGATATAAAATAGAAAGCAACAAATGAACAAACAAAATCACTTAACATACACAGACCACAGGGTGGTGGATGCGAGAGGGGAAGGGAAATGTTGGAGGTAGAGTAAAGGGGGTCAAATATATGGTGACAGAAGGAAACTTGACTTTGGGTGATGAACACACAATGCAATATACAAATAACGCATAAAATTAAACACTTGAAACATATAATCTTATTAATCAATGTCACCCCAATAAATTTAATAAAATTAACCAAAAACATCTCACCATATAATGTTTTGCATAGGAAGTTGTTTAAAGCATAAATGTAAGCAATATAAGGAAAAATATACTGACTTCCATTAGAGCATTCTTTTCCTATACTCTTCTTCTTGGAAAATATTAATATACTTTTCTGCATTGCCATTTTATATTAATTATATTATTTTCTCAAGGATATTAGAAACTCCTTGAGGGAAGGGATTCTGTCCTGTGTCCCTTTGTGTCCTGATACAAAATTCTGGGTGCTTGGTAGGTGCTCATTAAAACCTTGTTGAAAAGTGAGTACTGTGGGACCTAGTACTATATGCTGCTAACCCTGGGTCCAAGATATATCTGGCTTGTTTGGAAAGTACCATCCAGCGTCTTATGTCAAACTATGACAAAACATCGCTGGGAAGCCCCAAGAAGTTTCTCTGGCTGCTTTCTGAAGCTGACATCACCAACAGCATCTGTGGGTCTCTAGAGACCGGGACCATGGGATTCACTTTCTCTTCCTCATTCTTCACAGTGCAGCATTGACTGAAAGGAAGCAGGCAGGTTAAGTTACAGATACACACTGTCTCCATTATCAATCCACTGGGCATGAGTTGAGGGCCAATAAGCAGTCTTCTGAGTGGTACCATGGGTGGGATCTTTCTTAGCACAATCCTTTGTCTCCCACCGTGTCATTTTTCCCTTTCTTCTCTCTTTTTTTATTCCATTGAAATATAACTGACAGATAACAGTATGTTAGTTTTAGGTATACAACCTAATGATTTGATATTTTTATATATTGCAAAAGGATCACCATAATAAGTCTAATTAACACCACCACCGTATATAATTACAATATTTTTCTTGTAATGAGAACTTTTAAGATCTACTCTCCTGGCAACTCTCAAATATGTAATACAGGATTATTGACTATAGTCATTAGACTATACATTACATCCCCAAGATTTATTTATTTATAACTGGAAGTTTGTTCCTTTTGACTTCCCTCACCCATTTTTCCCACCCTCATCGCCACTCCCAACCTACCTTGATAATTTGTCTTCCTTCTGCCATTTTGTTTTGAGATCTCTGATTCCTGAATTTTCTCTCCTCTTAACCATTGGAGCCCATCATCAACCAATGTCCTAAAGTGCTATTAAAATTAAGGCTCAATATTATGTACTCCCTTGATATCTTGTAAAATCCAGAGGTGCTTGTATGGCCTAACTGAAAGTTCCCCTCCCTATTCTGTCTTCTGGATAAGGTCTCCTAGCCAAACAACCCTTCTTATCAAAGAAACTGGGCACAGTGCCTGCCTATCCCTGAGTAGAGGTTTCAGTTCCCTGCCAGCTCACAGAATTATTCAAACAAGCCAATCACATCTTTCTGTTGGAATCAGGGGAAGCCTGCTTCTCACAGCCTGCTTGTTCACTCTGTCCCCAAGTGCAGCCCCCCATATGGCCCTGCATGCCATTCAGTGTCCTCTTCCCTCAGGCTCTATGTGATTAATAAACTGCTGTTGGTCTCATCTGTTCAGTGTCCGGTGTCAGGTGTTTGGCCAGCCCCCTAATCCCAAGGCTCTTAGGAATCCCTCTCTCACTGATGGAGTGAAGAGGAGGCAATTACACACTTATGCCCACACTATCCCTAAGTGAATCCTGTGTTGCCTCTACTCAATTTTGTTGGATTCCTTTCATAATCTAGAATGTAGATCTCTCTTCTGCAATGTAGGTCACCTGAAGATTAGATTTACTTGGGTTAGCCCGAAAATATAGGTGAATGTTTACCTGACTCCTGATTAGGGAAAGCCAAAGTTCAAAAGCAAAGTAAGAAAATATAATGGGGTAAAGGTGATAGACTTAACTTTATAAAAGTGGAAAACTTTGCCCTAACTGGTTAGACTCAGTGGATAGAACATCGGTCTGCCAACTGAAGAGTCCTGGGTCGATTTCAGTCAAGGCTATATGCCCGGATTGAGAGCTCAACCCCCAGTAGGTGGCATGCAGGAGGCAGCCGATCAATGATTCCCGCTCATCATTGATATTTCTATCTCTCTCTCCCTCTTCCTTCCTATCTGAAATAAATAAAAATCTATTTAAAAGTGGCAAACTTCAGCAGGCTAAACTTAAAAATTCCTAAATGAGGTTAAAGGTCAAATTGGAGAAGAGATGAAATATATATAGCTGTTAAAGTGTTCATATTCCTACTGTTAAAGGAGCACTTACAAAAAAAGACAGACAAAAAAAAAGACAGATAAATGCCTCAATAGAAAGCTAACTATTTGGATAGAAAAGTCATCAAAAGATATGTTTAGCTAGTTAACAAAAGTAAAAAAACGCAAACCACAAGTGGGTCTATCCAAAGGTCCATCATCTTTAGCAAATAAATAAGTGAAAAATAATATTAAGGTAATATTTTAGGCAGTTATATAACTGACAGTGAGTGGACTCGCCCACTTTGCACTTGTTTGAAGAAGGCAGGCCTCATCTCTCCTATGGGAGGTATATACACCTGGTACTCGCATTGCCAGCCCCTAAGCTTGGGCACTCGGATGTGATTGCCCAAGATTGTGTATCTGTTGCCCGTCATGCTGACAAGCTGACAGAGAGCAGAACGCTTTCTGGCTGCAGTGCATCATCCAGTTTCAAGGAGCTCTAAGGGAGTGTGGCCAGCTTTGGCGTCTAGTGTCCAATGTCCAGGCCCAGCTCCAGCAGCTGTGGCAAAGCAAGTACAGCTCTCATTCAGCCCCAGGGGCAATGGCAGAGGAATCCTCACTGCACTGGATCTGTAGCATGGTCTTGGCTGTGTCTCTGGCTGCATAGCCTTCCTCCATTCCTGCCCATTTTCTAAGCCTGGGCTGTAGCTCTCCTGACAGATTTGTGGGATGCACAATACCTTGCAATAATAAGCTCCTGCAATGGTTTCTGTTGCTTGACTGATATAGTAATATATAAGACAGCAATCCAACCTAGTATTTTCACTTCTCAGAACATATCCTTAGATATGATTGAAAATGTGTGCATTTAAGTAACAAGGTATCCTAAGCCCTGTTGAGAGTAGCAAAAACATGGAAACAATCTGAATATTCTCCCATAGGGAATTAGTGAAATTAATGGTAATAGATCTATAATCTAGACCAGCGGTTGCCAACCAGTGGTCCATGGACCACTGGTGGTCCATGAGGTCTAAAAGGTTGGCAACCACTGGTCTAGACTATTAAATTATAATTAAAAATCAAGTTCTTAAAGAATATTAAAAGAAAAACCAAGATGGCAGCATAGGTAAATGCTATTATTCGCCACCTCCCACATCAAAATTACAACCAAAATACAGAACAACCATCATTCAGAACCACCTGAAATCTGACTGAATGGAAGTCCTACAACTAGAGAAGTAAAGAAACAAGTACATCAAGACTGGTAGAAGAGGCAGAGGCACAGAACTGGCTGGTCTGACACCCACGTGTGGCATTTTTTTAATTGGGAGGAATATCTCCACTGTAGAGGCCTCCCACAAGAAGCAAGGGATCCCAGCCCTGCACCAGATTGCTAGCTCAGGGTTTCAAAGCTGGGAATAGAAGTCCTCTTAACTTCAAGTTATAAAAACCAGCGGGGATTGTGGCTGAGTGACATACTGAAGATCCAGGCAGTTCCTCTTAAAGAGCTGGCGCGTGGGAAGAAACCAAGATGGCGGCATAAGTAAACACCGGAATTGTGGCCGTGTACAACCATTTCAAAATCACAATGAAAAGAAAAAACGGACACCACCCAGACCCACAGGAAGGCTGCCTGAGTGGAAATTCTACAACTAGAAAGAGACTGAGACTCAGAGGAGGTATGGAAATAAAGTGCAGAGGTACGGAGGGGCTCGCGGAAAGGGTTGGCAGCATTCCGTACCAGAGGGAGGCACAAGCTCCCGACGGCTCTGAACTTCAGTTGCAGGCAAGTTTCTGGGGACTCAGAACCATACGGGGAGGAGGTGGACTGTCTGGCACCATCTGACACTGTCTGTCTCTGACTGGCACCAGGAGGAACTCCAGAATGGCTTGAGACCCGGTGCCACTTGGGGAAGGGCTGAGAAGCAGCCATAGCTGGTTGCTCCATCCTGTAGTCTCCCTGAAACCCTCCCCACCCAAGCTGCATGCAGAGGCTTTTGCATATAAAAGGCTGAGTAGCCTCAGGCAAAGGCTAAAATAGCACCTCCTTAGAGATATAAGAGCCAGCATACCCGCTGGTCAGAGTGGTACCATCCTAAATACAACTCCTCAGATTCATAAGGGACACACTCAGGGGGCAGACTCAGTGAGCACCAAAGCCCCACTGAAACAATCCTTGCCCCATAAGGGTATCTCCAGCACAGAAGTTCTCCCACTGTAGACACAGCTGATTCTCATAACCAAATGGCTTGGAGGTCAATTCCTCTCAGTGACCACCTAACACAGAAAGCCACTCTATCAACCCAGGGAAGCAGCCGAAATGCAGAGACAAAGATACAGGTCACAAATGACAGAAAAGGAGGAAAGTAAATGACAGAATATGGAGTTCAAAACCACGGTTATAAGGTTTTTCAAACATTTTCTAGAAATCGCTGATAAACTTAGTGAGACCTTCAATAAATCTAAGCATACACTGACTAAAATAAAAAATATTATACAGAGATCCAACAACAGACTAGAGTAACACAAGAATCAAGTCAAATAATTGAAATACAAAGAAGCAAAAAACACCCAAATGGATAAGCAAAAAGAAAAAAGAATCCAAAAATATGAAGACAGTGTAAGGAGCCTCTGGGACAACTTCAAGCATACCAACATCAGAATTATAGGGGTGCCAGAAGAAGAAAGAGAGCAAGATACTGAAAACCTATTTGAAGAAATAATGACAGAAAACTTTCCCTACCTGGTAAAAGAAGTGGACTTACAAGTCCAGGAAGCACAGAGAATCCCAAACAAAAGGAATCCAAAGAGGACCACACCAAGACACATCATAATTAAAATGCCAAGAGCAAAAGATAAGGAGATAATCTTAAAAGCTGCAAGAGAAAAACAGTCAGTTACCTACAAGGGGTCACCCATACGACTATCAGCTGATTTCTCAACAGAAACTTTGCAGGCCAGAAGGGAGTGGCAAGAAATATTCAAAGTGATGAATAGCAAGAACCTACAACCAAGATTTTTATCCAGCAAAGCTATCATTCAGAATTGAAGGTCAGATAAAGAGCTTCACAGACAAAAAAAAACTAAAGGAGTTCATCACCACCCCACCAGTATTATATGAAATGCTGAAAGGTATACTTTGAGAAGAGGAAGAAGAAAAAGTAAAGATAAAAATTATGAACAACAAATACATATCTATCAACAAGTGAACCTAAAAATCAAGTGAATAAAAAAATCTTATGAACAGAATAAACTGGTGAATAGAATAGAATCAGAGGCATAGAAAGGGATTGAACTGACAGTTTTCGGGGGGAAAGGGTGTTGGGGGTGCGGGAAGAGACAGGAGAATAATCGTACACCTATGGAGGAGGACAGTGTGGGGGGTAAGGGCAGAGGGTGGGGTGGGAACTAGAAGGAGGGGAGCTATGTGGGGGAAAAAGAGGAACAACTGTAATAATCTGAACAATAAAGATTTAAAAAAAAAGAGCTGGCTCATGAACTTACACGGACTAGCTCCCTCTGAGCTCCAGCACTGAGTGGCAGCATTGGGGGAGCCAGGGACATACAAGGAGGAGCTTGGAGGCTTTCTACCAGATGGGGTGCTCACAGGGGTCATTATTCCTGTGCTGGAACCTCCCTGGTCACAGAGCTGACTGGAAGCCATATATGAATTTTCATCAGCATGGCTCACACTGTTCACTCCACCCTGGTGATTCCCTGATACTCCATCCCATCCAACTTACAGCCCCTTCCAAGCTGTTTGCAGCAGCTTTTCAATATGAATGGCCTGTTCTGGCTCAGGTTCCAGACTTTGCTAAAATCTCTCAAACAAGCAGCAGCTGTTGTGAATGTGCTCCCATACTTCTCAATAAAAGGCTTAAGACCCCAAACTAGCACCAGCCTGCCATGGTCCACAACTTGGACTCTCCTGGGCACTTCCAAGCCCAACACAAGTAGCAGCCATCAGCAGATCACTCTGTAACTCCTGATGGGTGATCCCAGGCAATGGCTGCCCTTGCACCTCCTGGGAGGTCCCACAGCCAGTGCACCCGGTGGTCAGCTCCAGACCATACCAGATTACAACTCCACACATCCACACTCCAGGGACAGACTCAGTGAGCACCAAAGTCCCACTAAAGCAATTCCTACTCCCCATGGGTGTCTACTGCATAGCAGCTCTTTCATTATGGTTGCAGCTGGTCCTCACAGCCAATTGGCCTGGAAGTCAACTTCTCCCATTGAAGCCAGTAGCAATCAAGGCTCTTCACCACAAAGAGATGAACTTAGACTGCCCAGCTCAGGTGACTTGGGAGAGTGAGCCACTGGGCCCTACACAGACACCTGCTTCATAAGGCTACCCTACCAATTTCAGGAGGCAGAAACATAAGGAAGCAGCCAAAATGCAGAGACAAAGAAACATCACAAATGAAAAAACAGAAGAAACCTCCAGAAAAAGAAATAAATGAAATGGAAGCAAGCAAACTATTGGGTACAGAGTTCAAAACACTTCTTATAAGGTTGTTCAAGATCTTAATGAGAGCTTCAAGGGTCTTAGTGAGACTTTCAAGAATGTTAGAGAGAATGTCAAAGACATAAAAAAGGAGGAGTCGGAAATGAAGCATACACTAACTGAAATAAATAATAATTTACAGGGTTTCAACAGTAGAGTAGAGGATTCTGAGACTCAAATCAATGATTTGGAATACGAGGAAGCAAAAAGTACCTAGCCAGAAGATAAAAAACAAAGAAGACTCAAAAAATATGAAAATAGTGTAAGGCAAAAAAAAAAAAAAAAAGATAGTGTAGGAGCCTCTGGGACAACTTCAACAACTTCAAGCACACCAACATTTGTATTATGGGGATGCCAGAAGGAGAGAGAAAGAGAGAGAGAGAGAGAGAGAGAGAGAGAGAGAGAGAGAGAGAGAGAGAGAGAGAGAAACTATTTGAAGAAATAATGACAGAAAACTTCCCCTACCTGGTGAAAGAAATAGATTTATAAGTCCAGGAAGCACAGAGTCCCAAACAAGAGGAACTCAAAGAGGCCCACACCAAGCCAATCAGAATTAAAATCTCAAGTGTTAAAGACAAAGAGAAAATCTTAAAAGCAGCAAGAGAAAAGCAGTTACCTACCTCCAAGGGAGCACCCATTTGACTGTCAGCTGATTTCTCAACAGAAACTTTGCAGGCCAGAAGGGAGTGACAAGAAATATTCAAAGTGATAATAACAAAGACCTGTAACCAAGATTACTCTATCCAGCAAAGCTATCATTTAGAATTGAGGTCAGCTAAAGAGCTATCCAGACAAGAAAAAGCTAAAGGAGTTCACCACCACCAAAACAGTATTACATGAAATGTTAAAGGGTATTCTTGAAGAAGAAGAAGGAGAAGGAGGAGGAAGAGGAGGAGGAGGAAAAGGAGGGATCAAAAATATGAACAATGAAATGGCAATAAATACATACCTATCACCAATTGAATCTAAAAATCAAAATAAATGAACAAGGAATCTAATGAACAAAATAAACTGGTGAATAAAATAAAAGCATGAAAACATGGAACAGACTGATGAATCTCAGAGGGAAGGGGGGAAGGGTAGGAAGAGATTAACCAAAGATCTTATATGCATATACATTTCCTGTGTACACAGACAATAGGTTGGTGAAAGCCTGAAGCAGGGCAGGAACCAGATAGAAGGGGCCAATTGGGGAGAAAAGGGGGAACATCTGTAATACTCTCAACAATAAAATTTTTGTAAGAATACTAAAAGACATGAAAATACTCATAATGTAATAATGAACTTAGAAAGAAAAATGTTCATAAATGTTTAATTTTTCATAAATAACCAAAATGTTAACAGTTGCTTTCTTGGGACACAGATATGTGATATGGGATTACTGGTGAGGTTTGTTTCCTTTGTACTTATTGTGTATCTTTCCATTCTTCATAATAAACATGCATTTTTTGCCAAATTCAAAAAAGTAAACAAAAGTTAAGTTTTAAAAAATAGATTTATGTGAAGTTGTCAGGTGAATTCATTGGTCTTTTGTTTGGTTGCACGTTTGCTTTTTTGGCAGTTTGGTAACAGATCAAATGGCAAAATACAGAGAAGATTTAACAGGCTTCTTGAGCGACTTAATGCTCCAGTATGTTATAAACCGATGCTTGCATTCCCTCCACCCCTGCCCCCCCCCAAAAAAAATCATAGGTTGAAGCCACAAAGTGATGATATTTGCAAGTTGGGTCTTTGGGGGTAATTAGGTCATGAAAGTGGAGTGCTATGAATGGAATTAGTGTCCTTATAAAAATAGACCCCAGAGAGCCCTCTCACTTCTTCTGCCATGTAGGGACACAATGAGAAGATGGGCATCTGTAAACCAGGAGGCAGGCTGTCACCAGACATGTAATCTGCTGGCACCTTGATCTTAAAATTCCCAACCTGCAGAATGCTAAAAAATAAATTTCAATTGCTCAAAAGCCATCCAGTCTGGGGTACTTTGTTATAACAGCCTGAACTAGGACACTTTTCCCCCCATAACTGCCCAAAGAACATCTCAATACAACAATGGTTTTAACTTAGAAAACTTGCTTTTAAAAAAAAAAAGGAGCCTGAAAATTATTTGTCCATTTATTTATAGCAGGTAGTTAACAAAACAAAATTCAGGTCTAAACTGAGGGAAAGATCAGAAGATAGATGTATGGGCTGATGGAGAGACTCACGTGAGGAGGGCAAAAGGTCATAAAGGCAACACAAACTCTAAAAACCTAGGGAACACAAACATATCACCATTCTCCACTGAGGGAACATGTTCATTGTCTTTGCCTTATGCTGATGCCACTCTTCACAACACTTATGACAGTGGCAGGACACTAAAATTTATGAAGTACTTATTCTTTGCCACATATTATTATTAGGCTCATTTTGATGAAGAGAAAATTAAGCCCTAGAGAAGGTAAGTGACTTATTAAATGTCTTATGCTTCATATGTGGCAGAACTGGGCCTACAAACCAGGTCATTTGCTCCTTTCATGATTTCTGGAGCAAAGTGATTAAAAGCTTGGGCTTTGGAGCCAGACAAATCTGGGAATGCACCCAGCTCCGGCCCTGTATAACTGTGTCAACCTAGAGAAATTGCCTACCCCCTCTCAGCCTCAGTTTCCTTATTTTTGAGGTGGAGGTAAAAACACCTACCTTGGAGAGTCCCAGTGAGAAAAAAAGGTAGCCATTATTACCCGGCTGATCTTCTCGACAAGCCTTATTTTTTAGTTTCCTGGGACTACAACCCTGTTATGGTTGGCATTGTGTCATTGTAAAGTTGAAGTCCTAGCCCCAGGGTCTTTGCGGATGTAATGAGTTAAGATGAGGTCATATTGAAGTATGATGGGACCCTAGTCCAGTATGACTGGTATCTGTATAAAGAGGGTAAATTTGCATACAAGGAGAATGCCATGTGAAGATTTTAGTTATGCCAAGGAACTATCAGAGTTCATAGAAAGGCCTGGAACAGATCCTTCCCCACTGCCTTCCCAGGTAGCATGACCTCCTGCTGATACCTTGATTTTGGCCTTCCGGTGCCAAACTGTAAAACAATAATTTTTTGTTTCTTAAACCAGCCAGTTTGTGGACCTTTATTACGATAACCTTAGGAAAGTAGTCCAAAAATATTAAATGGAAAATTTCAGAAATAAACAAGTCATAGTTTTAAATTGCATGCCATTATGAGTAGTGTGATGAAATCTTATGCCATCCAGTTTGGTTCCACCTTCTATGTGAATCATCGCTTTGTCCAGCATATCCACATTGTATATGCTACCTGCTCATTAGTCACTTAATAGTCATGTGAGTTATCAGATCAACTGTCCAGTCTCATAGTTTTTGTGTTCAAGTAGCCCTTATTTCACCCAATAATGGCCCCAAAGTGCAACAGTAGTGATTCTGGCAGTCAGATATGGCAAAGAGAAGCCTGCAGATGCATCCTTTAAGTGAAAAGGTATATATGTGCATATAGGAAGAAATATTATATACAGTTCACTACTACCACAGTCACAGGCATTCACTGGGGATCTTGAAATTTATTCCCTGCATATAAGGAGGGACTACTGTATATGCATTAGTTTCCTTTTACTGCTGTTTAAAAAAATTACCATAAACTTGGTGGTTTCAAGTACACAAATTTATTGTCTCATAGTTCTGGATGTCAGAAACAAGATTTGTCTGTAGTGACCAGATTTTAACATTGGTAAAGCAGGACACCATTGGCCGGGGGGGTTCTTTTTTTATTATTATTACTTAAAATATTACAAAGAGTAGTACATATGTCTCTTTCCAAAAATCGGAATTTTTTAAAAATGCCATGGGACATGGGACAAAGTGTTAAAAATCAGGACTGTCCCGCCAAAAGCGGGACATCTGGTCACCTTACTGTAGCGCCATGTTCCTCCTGGAGGCCCTAGGGAAGAATCCATTCCCTTGCCTTTTCCAACATTTAGAGATCACCTGTACTCCTTAGCTTGTGAGCCCTTCTTCATACCACTCTGATCTCCTCTTCCATCATCACATCACCTTCTCTGGCTCTGCCCTTCCTACCTCCCTATTATAAGGGCACCATGATTACACTGGACCTACTCTCCCAGGACAACACTGTGTGACAATATGCAGCACATTGACAACTGCGGAAACTCACCCAGACTTCAGTGTCCAGAGTTTTCATTAGGGTTTTATTACATAGGCATGATTAATTAAATCATTGGCCATGTGACTCAATCTCCAACTTCCCCATCCTCCTAGTGGGTTGATCTAATATCATTCTATTCAAAGGCCCAACCCTCTAATCACGTGGTTGGTCTTTCTGTAGTGATCAGCTTTTGTCCTGAGTCATTGTCTTTGTTAAAACTATCTAATGACCCACCATTAGTCACTTATCAGGGAACATAACAATTAACAAAGACACTCCTATCCTTTAGGAAATTCCAAGGTTTTAGAGGTTACTTCCCAGGAGCTAAGGACAAAGACTGATTTTTTATTACAGAGACTGGCAACTAGAACTCCTACACATGGCCATCCCATGTTATCTGTGGGTCCAAGAGTAAATGTCCTGAAAGAGAGAGAACTGGGTAGAAACTATAATGTTTTCTATTGACATAATTGACCTAGCTTGGAAGTAATGTGATGTAGCTTTAGTCATATTCTTTTTGTTGAGGCAGTTCCAAAGACTCACCCAAAATCAATGAAGAAGATCCAAGAAGGCAAGGTTTGGAAGAGGAGAAGTGAAAAGAAAATATCATGAAGGCATTTCTCAAAAAATAAATCTTACAAAACCATCAAGTCTCAAGTCCTCCAGAAGGCTTTCACAATCTTTGACAATCAGGTCTCATATAACTTTTCTTTCCTAACATTTAATTGCCTCTTCACACTTTGGGAGTCATTCCCATCTCAGGGATTCTGGGCATAACTTTTCCCCCACTGTCTTCTCTTAATGTAAATACAGCCCATTTTTTTTTCAAGGATATCCCTATTATGACATCTATGAACCAATAGAGTGAAATACTTAGTTAAACTGTCTTAACAGAACAGAGAATGTATTGCCTCAACAAACTGAACACTCCAGAGGAGGATTTGACTTGAGGCATGGATTTGATTCATTATTCTTACTGCTAGCCATCATGTACAAAGAACAGGGTGTCTTTCTTCTAATGAATCCCAAACAATTACATATATGGAAACTTGAAATTCAAAAAGATGAAATGACTTTCCTAAGTTGCACACAGTGGCACATCATCAGAGCCAAGACTGAAACCCATATTCTGACTCCCTCTTTGTATAACCTAATGTTTTATAGACACTAAGATTATATTTTAAACATCAGCTTTATGTTATTAAAAAACAACAAAAATTATGTCCTAGTCGTTTGGTTTAGTGGTTTGATCTGTGGACTGAAGGGTCCCAGGTTTGATTCCAGTCAACAGCATGTACCTCAGTTGCAGGCTCAATCCCCAGCCCAAGTCAGGGTGCATGCAAAAGGCAATCAATCTATATATATATATAATTTTTTTCATTGATTTTAGAGAGGAAGGAAGAGGGAGAGAGAGATAGAAATATCCATGATGAGAGAGAATCATGGTTCAGCTGCCTCCTGCAAGTACCCCACCGGGGATCAAGCCCACAACCTGGGCATGTGCCCTTAACCAGAATCGAACCTGGGACCTTTCAGTTCACAGGCCAATGCTCTATCCACTGAGCAAAACCAGCCTGGGCATATATATATACACACACACATATATATTAAAGACAGTCTCTAAAAAGTGATAATAATAAGTCAATGGAAAAAATATCCTCAGGTGAGGATTAACAACAACAACAATAACAAAAACACCAAAAACAAAGAATAGCAAAAATTAGAACCACATGGGCTTCAAATTCTATCCACTCACTTGCCCTCTTAATTTGACAAGTGACTTATCCTCTCTCAGCCTCCATTTCAAGTATGCAAAATAGAGTAATAACAGCTACCTTGAAGGGATGCTATCAGGATTACATTAAATACTGTAGAAATAAAGATTTTAGCAAACAGGAAATGCTCAATAAATTGTAGCTATTATTTCCATCTCTTGCTATATTTAACAGGGTTTGACACATATTCCATACTTAGTGATTAACTAACTTAATTCTTTCATACATGGGGGTTAAGATTTACCTCATCTAGA
>PVJC01031216.1:0-20718 GCA_004026665.1 Murina feae | reverse complement strand
CAAATATATATCAACGAGTGAATCTAAGAATCAAGTGAATAAAAAATCTGATGAACAGAATAAACTGGTGAATAGAATAGAATCAGAGGCATAGAAAGGGAGTGGACTGACAATTTTGGGGGGTTAAGGGTGTTGGGGGTGCGTGAAGAGAATGGACAATAATTGTACACCTATGGATGAGGACAGTGGGGGGGCAAGGTCAGAGGTTGGGGTGGGAAATGGGAGGAGGGGAGCTATGGGGGGAAAAAGAGGAACAACTGTAATAATCTGAACAATAAAGATAAATAAAAAATAAAAATAAAAAAAATTAGTGGAAAAAAAAAAAAAGAAGCTAGAGATTCGCTGCCGCATCATTGGCGTCCATTCCAGCTGAGATTCTATCCTCCGATATCCAATTCCCTAGGGCTGCAGCCACCATAGTGGGGCAGCCCTTCCCTGGAGCAAGGGTCAGTGTGGCTTCTGCTCTCTTTGGTTTCGCCTCACAGCTAAGCTGTATGGATAAGTCACGAGAATTCTGATGACGTTATAAACAAAGGTAGGTGCCGAACTTTAAATGCAAGAGAAAATGGACATTCATCAGAGATGTCAAAAATAGATGCTTTTAAAAAGAGATGGTCGTTCTCTTTGTAAAAACGGGCTTACCTGTAAGCGTTTGGTGGCTTGTCCGAGAGATCTTTCAACAGCTTTCATGCCATTTTCCAGCCTCAGGCTCTGCTGTCCCTGAATGTCAATTTCCCCTTTGACCTTCCCGATCTTCCCTTTAACCTCTTCTTCGTCAACGTGTGCCTCCTGGACTTCCCGCTGCAACTTTTCAGCCTCCAGACCGTTTTCCATCGTCTGGATCTGGGCCACATAGTCCTTCAATTTGCTCTCGCATTCTGTTATTTTCTGTCTTATTTCTTGAAGTTGCTCCTTCAGCTGTTTTTCATTTTCCTGTTCAATCTGCAATTCATTTTCCCAAAATTCTTCCTCTTCGATTTCTACATCATTTCTTTTGATCTTTTGCTCCAGGCGGACAATTTCCTCTTCAAGGTTAGAATTATATTTTTGCTCCCAAAACTGTATTTCTATTTCATTTGATTTCAACTCTTTCTCAATGGACTGGAGCTTCTCCGTCTGCAGGCGGATCAGCTTCTTTAGCTCGTCTGCTGTGGTTCTGCAGTTATTCAGCACTTTTTGCTTAAATTCCGTTTCTTTACCTTTTCCAAAAATGTCCATTAACCCTTTGGCGCCGCCTGTAAATGTTAACGATTTCCTCTTAGGTTCTCTCCGTTTGATGGATTTGTCCACCTGAGGCCTCAGTTTGGCTAAGGGGGGCAAACTCTGCCTGTACAAAGTTCTTTCAGGAATCCGAGCCACGCTATCGGAAGTGGGCCGCTCACTGAGAGATGGCCCTGTCCGACGTAAGATAAGCTGCACATCGCTGGCATACTGCCCCCACTTGTTTAAGGATATGATGGGGTTTTCATGAGGTGCCAAATGCCTTTCGGTCTCTCTCCATTTTTCTATGAGAGTGTACCTTCCAGTTCGACCTAGATTAAAAAAAAAGATACGAACCAACCGTCAAAATGGCACATACAGTATCTAAAATGATGAAATAAATGACGTTCTTCAATAATCGTCTCTTTGATTAGCATCAAGGTTCAGTCCACACAGCCTCTAAAACCTTCACTCGAAGACAGTGAACTCCTTAACATATGAAACAAGATCAGCGTACTTATGAACTGCATATGCTCTTCAGACTTGCTATGAAATGCAACGTAGTTCTTTACGCCTCCGTGAGAACCTGTCACTCTTGTCAAATACCTGGTGGCCTAGACCTTCCTGCCTGGGGCAGGACCTGAGGCTGAAGCTGAGGAGGACCCAGGACGCCCTAGTGCAGCGGTTCTCAATCTGTGGGTCGTGACCATCCTGCATCTCAAGACATTTACATTACGATTCATAACAGTAGCAACATCACAGTTATGAAGTAGCAATGAAAATAATTTTATGGTTGGGTCACAACCTGAGGCACTGTATTGAAAGGGCCACAAAGTTGAGAACCACTGCCCTAGTGGAAGCCCTAAGGACCTGGTCCCAGGAACCAGGTAGAACTCCGAAACCTGAATAAACCTCCACTTGGTAAATCCTCTGCGTTCTCTGCGCATCAGGACCTGGAGGCCGGAGGCCCACTTCTCCTCCTGAAGGGACACATGCTGCCAGCTGGACAGGCCTTTCCTGTCTCCCCACAAGGGCCGGCAAACCCGCATTCACAGCGCAGCATCTCCCTGCACACCTGCGGCAAATAAAACAAATCACCTCACTGGAAGCAACCCTTCAAAACAGCTGCCCATGAAAAGCAGGGGCTGAAGAGAAGTCTTGTTCTGTTTTGGTAGTAATAGCTTCAAAGATTCTTCTAAAAAATTTAAAAGGCAAAAATGGTATTAAAAGCAAAAACAGAATAAATCCACATTTAAATAAAAAAATACACTGAGCCTAACTACAAATTATGGAAGATAAAAAGTTTTAGCTTGAACAGACTTCCTAAATATTTCCACTTAAAGTGAGTGGTTCAGAAGGATTATATTAATTTTTTAAAAAGTGTCCATTAGGTGACACTTGAAACTAATATAATGTTACATGTTAATTATATCTCAGTAAAAAGAAGTGTCACCATTAGCAGTTAATGTTATTACAAAAAAACCCACAAACTAACCCTGCCATCTAGAAATTATAATGCTTGCATATACAGCTATTGATTTATCATCCCTGCCTTCTTTTTTAATTTCATCAGCTTCTGAACCAATAGTATTATTTTCTCAATTACTGTGTCATTAAATGGAAATCTGGATATGTAAATATGAACACCCATGCAAGCAATTCAGAAGAGCACATGAAGAATGATACTGCTTTAAGCATGTGCAATGTTCTCCTTTAAGGAAACCTGAATGGTGGGTGCAGCTGACAAGTTGGAGCTTTGGAGGCAAACAACTGGAGACTTATTTTTGGTAAATTACCTACTGGAGGTCGCATAACTTTACTTCTGTATGAGGAGAGTAGCAGTTCCTCACAGGTTTTGAGAGTCAGAGTCAAGTGCAGTAAGTACCTACTACTACACCTGGCCCACAGTAGGTACTTGGTATGTGGTAGCCACTGTTAAAGACACTAGAGCCCTGGTGCATGAATTCGTGCACAGGTGGGGTCCGGCCCCCTGGCCTGCCCTGCCCCGATGGGGGCCCATCAGGGGTGGGGCCAGCCTTGGGGACAGGCTGTGGGAGGGCTCCAGGGTGTGTCTGGCCCATCTTGCACAGTCCTGATCTGCGGGACTCTAGCAGCAAGCTAACCTCCTGGTCAAAGCATCTGCCCCCTGGTGGTCAGTGCACGTCATAGTGACTGGTTGAATGACGTTAGCATATCATTAGCATATTACGCTTTGATTGAACTGATGACCTGACACTTAGCTAATTAGGCTTTTATTATGTAGGATGGTTATTCACATAACATTAGGGCTGAGCAGAGACCTCTGTTAAATAGGGATGTAATAAGACAATAACCTGACTTTAAAAAGATCCTCAACTTTCCTCGACTCCCAACCATGTAAAACTGGACGGAGTAGAAAGAACAAAATCTCTGGAGTCAGAAGGCCTGCGCTCAATCTGGCTCTGCCTTCTACTTACAATCTGCACACATTAGTACATTTTCTTTAGCTTCAGTACCCTCAGCAGTAGGGTGAGAGTATTCTCTTACCTGACAATGTTGTTATGACAATCAAGTGAGATGTCAAATATAAAAAATGTTTTGTAAAATTGAAAAGTGCTGCAAAATATTAGATGTTGTTATTATCAAAATATCTGGGCAAACAAAGGGAATGAAAAAGAAAGCCTCAGCATATCGGATTGGCTTTGTCCTTCTCTCCCTCTCCCTCCCTCTCTCTCTCTCTCTCTCTCTAGACTAGTACAGTACAGCCCCTCTAATTCCATCAGCCAATGAAGTATATTTAAAAAGAAAACAGAATCATTATATTATACAAGCTAAATTAAAAATTTTAAAGACTCTAATTTAGTCATAATTAAATATAAAGCTGATTTTTCCAATGGTTAATGGTTCTGCTGTCTTTTAAGAATGCCATGGTAGATTACTTATTGCCAGCTTTCCATTTTTGTTAAATAATGCACATTTAGTGCAATTAAAATAATTCCATCCAGCAATATAAAAAGCTTTTTAAAAAGATAAATGAGAGCATCAGAAGCCAATCCGATATGCTAAGGCTTTCTTTTTCATTCCCTTTGTTTGCCCAGATATTTTGATAATAACAACAACTAATATTTTGCAGCACTTCTCAATTTTACAAAACATTTTTTATATCTGACATCTCACTTGACTGTCACAACAACACTGTCAGGTTAGAGAACACTCTCACTCTACTGATGAGGAAACTGAAGCCAAATGACAGCCTTCGTTAACGTTTGTGTGGACCTGGCCAACGTGATCTTTTAAACGTCATGTTCTACTCCACTACAGGGAACCCTCTCCCCCTCCGTCCAGCCTGCTATGTTCACGGTGGTGGGAGCAGCTCTCCAGCAGGAACACCTGGGCTGCCCTTTCCACAGAGCTGATGACCCGTAGGCCCAGCCAGCCTAGCGTCTGTGAGACCTATTGGCACAAGGCGGGCAGGGCCAATGTGAGGCCAGATTCCTCCAGAAAGAGGCTCTGGCTGGCCCGGGACTGGGCAGGGCAGCAACTTCAGGCTCACTCCTGCTACTTCCCCACTGGGCGCCTGGAGGGGGCATCTGCCCTCCAAAGGGGCTGCAGGTGGGACCTGCTATGATGCCCTTCCTCCCCCTGCCCACCTCTGCCTCCTCCCTAGAACTCTACCAACCACCCAGGGCAGAATCTCTCCTTGGACTCGGTACAGAGTGTGTCTGCTTTGCCTCCTGTTTTCACAGTCCATGGAACTGGTGGCTTCTCCCCTGAGAGACGTGCTCCGGGAGCTGGCATCCCTCACCCGTGCCACGTTCTCCAGCGTGAGAAAGCCCCTGCAGAACACAGTACTGCCCAGGACCCTGTCCGCAGACCACCAGTGCCGTGTGGAAAGGGTGTGGTTGGGGTTGTTTGCCCAGGTTTTGTGGAACATGCACCCCAGATGGAGGTCTGCCGCACAGATGGGCCAAATTAGTGAGCGAGAGAAACAGGAGGTGCTCAGTTGTGGGATGGATGGTACGCTTTCTTTCTCATCTTATGTTCCCCTCTACTCCGAGGCTCAGTTTCCTAGCTACACAGCACTAAGTCGATGCTCTCGGGATTCCTGTGTCTTAGGGAGTCCTGGGGCCTCAGCGAGTCCTAGCCCATCCAGAGCAGAGACAACTGCTGACAGTGCCTCTGGGACTCGCCAACCGAGGGCTGCCCGCAAGCGCCGGCTGCCAGCAGTCCTTGCTCACGCGGTGGAGGGAGTCAAGCCAGAGTTCCCCCTGGAAGAGGGAGGCTGTCCTGGGCACAGATCATCCTGGGGCCTCCCAGCCGAGAGTGGATGTGGAGGAACCAAAGGCGCCCCAGTTGCTCTGAACTTCAAACCTCGCCTGAGAAATTGGTCCTGGGAGACTTAAACCCTTGAAGAAAGAGACAAAACAACACGGATATGCCCAGGTCTCTGCAGTTCATGGTGCTACTTGGGGGAGGCCTGGCAGGGCTGCACTCTGGCTCCCGTGGAACCGGAGTTCCCTTCCCTCCACACAGAGTATCCCAGTCGCCTCCCCGCTGTGTGGGCGCACAGGTGAACACAGAGTACACAGTAAACCACTGCCTTCTACCGAAAAGAAGACGATCAATGAATGGCTTTGACTTTGTTACAGAAACTGGGTTTTAGATAGTTTATGCAATTAAATCCCATAATCACTGTTGTTAATACCTACACTTGGCAAGGCTCTCCAGATCCTATTTAATTTACATAGATTCACATTTCTCCTGCAAAAACGTCTTTTCGTGTATTAAGTGGGCACATTTAGTTCTTCGACCTTGCATAGCACCTTGATGTGCCTTAAAACTAACAAAAAGGAATATCTATCAACCTACCTGTGCCCTCTGAGGTTTAAACTCTTTGGTACCTGGAACCAAGTAATGGCAAATAGAATCCTGACCAGTCCCGGCCAGGGGGCTCAGTGGCTGAAGTGTTGTCCCTTGCACCCAAAGGTTATGGGCTTGCTTCCCGGTCAGGCACACATCCAGGTTGTGGGCTTCTTCCACAGTTGGGGGGTGTATGAGAGGCAACCAACCCACTGTTTCTCTCTCTCTCCCTTCCCCCCTACTTTGGAGGGACTTTCAAAGAACAGAAAGAAGTGTTAGACATCAAACAAAACTACAGGTCAGTATACAATGTGTTTGGAAACGGATTTTGTTGGGCAAACTATGTGGAACACGGCTTCTTAAGCAGAAAACGGGCCCCACCCTGGGCCCTCGCCTCGACCCATTTGCTTTTATTAAATGCTAGCTCTGGCCTCAGCTGAAGGAGATATGGGAACAAGATCACAAGACGTGAGAACAGAGGAAAAACGGAATCACTGCCCTTTAAATGACACCAGGCCCCAAGTAGGGTGAAGCAGAAAACCTTTCCCTCAGCCTCCTCGACTTCCCCCTTCTCCTCTCTAATCTTTTGCTAACTACACTTCATTTAGAGTGAGAGAGGAAGGGAGAGGCGGGTGGAGAGCCCTGTAACCTGAGTATGGGCCCTGACCAGGAATTGAACCCACCACATTCTGGGGTAAGGGTGAAGCTCCAACCCACTGCGCCACACTGGCCAGGGCTTGTTAGCTATACTTGAAATTCTAAGCTACTTGAGGGCAGAAATACATCTTTTCATACTTTTGGTTTAGCCTATTGTGAAAGCAATTGCATTTTTAAAACTCTATCTTGGACGGATGGTCTGCCAAAGGCTTTCCCTTTTACATAAAAATTTGAGAAGTGCATTCTGAAATAACAACATCTCTGGACTAGTTGATGGTTCAATATTTGAAACTAGGAATGTTCCAGAAAGCCGGAGATGTGTAGGGACCAAGACACACCGTGTCCTCATGTTGGGCAGTTGGACCAATTCATGCCAATTACTAGTTAGTGTTTCAATCACGGTTTCACTGTCAGTCATTCTGTCTCTTGTAATTTCAAATCGGTTCTATTTCTACCACTGAAATCTAACCAGTCACCATAGTCAAAGGTCTGAGTAGCAAGTGTTCCTTCCACACTCCCAGTCCCAGTCAACAGCTTGTATCGAAGTGTGTTCTCTTTAGCTCCAGTCTGACTGGCCTGCGTCGGCGCACTGCCTGAGATCACCAGCTGGTGTGCCTGTGCTCGCCTTGGTGGTTTCCCGAAGTGATTGCAGCTGCCCAGAAAACTCAACAACCCTGAATCCAGAATATATATACACATCGTGCCGCCATAAAGCACATAGGTGGGGCCTAAAACCCAAGAAACTAGTCCTTTAAAGTTGCTTCACTATACATTTTTTAGAAACATGCAGCCAGTCTAGACTCTGCTAACAGTATAACTAAACTTTTACTTTTACTTAACTTTTACTACTGTTAAGATACAGAAATCCTGGGGTTGTTTGTTACAACAGCAATTTCCACTAATTAATAAACCCTCTATTATTTCTTACAGTAGAGATTAGGCCTAATCCTATAAAATTTTCATTTAGTGTTTAGACTGAGTACCAGTAACTCTCATTACAAGACATATAAATATTTAAACGAGTATCAGCATCCTGTATTTGATGCTGAGATGATTTTAGGCACGACGGAAGCAAAGAGCCACAGCCCTTGGCTGGTTGCCAGGTGAATCCTCTCTTAGAGGAATCCTTAATTCAAAGAAGTATTTATGATACAGAAAGAGTTGTAAAGCCTTGGAGAAATATCATAAAACATCCTCATTCAAGCTGTTACCTTATCTGGGCTGAGATATTGAGGAAGCAAAAGTGGGAGCAGATTCCGCTGAAACTTCTTGTCAGCTTGTTCACAAATACACTCCTGGGTGCAAACGGAGAAACTCACACCTGGGAAATCTGGGCATTTTCCCTTTGAAATTCTGAGCAGAAAATGTGGTTACCACGCAGACCAAGGCAGCTTGCTATACTCCTCGAGTACCATGCCTTTCGGGGTTTTTTGTTGGTTTGTTTTTGCTACTGTCCACGGCTTGATTCTCAAATATCACAAAGTCAGGTTTGACCCTTCCTAATCCTATTTTTCACTAAGAAAAAAACACACACTGATATTTAATTCAAATAAATTATGTGAAACTTTTAAAAGGGACAATTACTAAAGTAAGTTGGTTGTAAAGAATATGAAATACCTGAATTCTCCCCTCTTTTATAAATAAACGTAAGTCCGTCGCCTAGTATTAGTTCCAACTGCAAGAACATTTTGTTAGATGTGAAAGCCTAGGATTTCCAGCACTGTTTGATATAGGCGGGTGCTACATAGTATTTAAGGCAAAACCACAAGAAACCCTCTATCTTTGTATATGGCATTGCCAACTTCTAACAGTGCAAATGCCACAGTGCAGGTGGCACACTCGTCTCTATAAATCGTTAAACTGGCGTGTTTCAACCCTGAGCTAAATTGACGTGATTTCAATTATAAATTAGAGGCCCAGTGCATGAAATTCATGAACGGATAGGGTCCCTAGGTCTGGGTGGTGATCAGAGCCGATCAGGGCCTTTGGCTGCCACCCAGAACCTTCCTTCAGGCTGCCAGCCAGGGGGCCTCCCTTCCCTGGCTGCTGGTCAGGGTCTTCCTTCATCCCACACCGCCTCCTGGTGGTCAGCGCATGTCATGATGAGCGATCAAACTCCAGATCTCCCGGCTGAACTCTTGAGGGGGCACTTCGTGTATCAGGCTTTATATATAGAGACTAGCATGACATAAAATAACTTTTTGATAAGAAGCTCAAAGACAAAGAGGCATCGAACACCTAGCAAGGAGCTGAGCAGTTTCCTCTGAATACATGCTTGCTAAATAAGGGATTTAAGATGCAGATATAAACTTTAACCCACATTACTGGCTTTCCCGATACAGATGTAGATGCCTTCATTGTGTTCCAAAAGGGTTTTAGGCAACTGAAAAACACTCATACAATGTGATGCACTGGGAGCAAATAAGAAGGAAAAGTGCACAGGGTAACTGAAGATGGAGCCAGTAAGCATATACTTGACAGCTTCATCTTTACCATATGATAAGATTTTAAAAGCATACATTATCTTCCTAGTGAAAAACCATGTTATTTAATTTGTTGCATTTTCTTTTCTAAACATATACAGAGTAAACAGTAAACAGAATTTTTCCAATGAGAAGCCTGGGAAGTAGGACTCCAGGTTTTGACATCCTTCATTCGAGAAACCAGTGCTTAGGATAAACAGCAGAAGGGAAGACAGTACAGATTCTAGATGCAAGATTAGTAAAATCTTGGGGAAACCAGAGAGGCAGGGTCTTTACAGATTTCCCTACGCACAGGGAACAGGGATAAGTACAAGGGAAAGTGAGCTTGTGAGATATCATGAAAGCAAATGGACAAACCCCGTTAGAAATCAATATTGACAACAAACCAACCACAGGACCCATAAACCACTTTATCTTAGACATCGGGGAATTCACTTACCTATCGCTTGGGCTAAGGCTATTACAACCTCCTGGCAAGTTGTGACTTCGGTGACCCCACAAACAATCCTCTGAACTCCATCCACCCATACTTTCAGTTCCATGGTGCACCAGCCGGTCACCCAAGGGCCCTGAGACTGGTCATCAATAGCATCAGGTCATGTCTCTGGCTATTGAAATATGGAGAAGGCAGTCTGTGCAGTCAGCTAAAAAGAGGAAAACACATTTTTAATAGAATGGATCTTAGGATTTCTTCTAGTATGCAAATATTATACACAAAACCAATTTTAATATATGATGGTCCTACCATCCATGACCACGTGCTTCCTTATTTTACAGAACTGAACTTGGCCACATGAATGCAACTGAAGCCACTTGTCATGACATTATTTCACATTACTGCTATTTTCATAATTATAATTTAAATCATAAGGCCACTCTCCATTGGGCAAATAAATCTTATTTACTCAACTAAGTCCTACTGCTCAACATATAAGCTGTTTCTTTAAAAAAAAAATGTTTCATCAGAATCATTTCTGAAGTTACAGAGAAATAAAAAGAAGTTTTTGTCATTTTAGGAATCATAAATAATGGAACAGTTCCTTCAGCCTCGGCAGCATTGGCAGAGGTGTGTGCAGAGCGCCACGGCATTCCTTTGTTCGGTGTGCCCCCTGCCTTCCTCTCGTCCCCGTGGGACCGAGTGCCATCTTCACCCCTTGTGCTATCTTCACAAAGCACAGCACAAGGCTCCGGTGTACAGACAGTATTAAAGGAAATGAATTCCTCTGACAACTTCCCCATATATGTCCTTTTCTCATTTACTTAACATTAGGGTTTGACAGGTTTCTTAAACTGTATATAAACTGTAACCTTCGTTACTCTTGCCGTTTCCCAGTTATTTGTTTAGCTGCACTGCACGTCAAGCAGAAATTTTTACATTCTCTTACAGTCAAGCCGAGCGCCTTGATTTCTTCTATTTGAGTGTCATTATGAGCCTGCTAAAGACCATCACACACGATTCTTTTTCCTGTGGGTACTGAAAATCTCAACTCTTCCTGCATTAAATCTTTAATCAACTATGATTTGTTTGTCCATTGTCCTGTGATTGTCCAATTTTTCTGTGGTTTTTTAAAAAACTGTTAAACTTTATGAGGTGTAATACACACTGATTTAATTAGAAAGAACATGAAGTTGAGGTTTACAACAGCATTGGTGTTTCAAGATTAATGCCTTACTAAAAAGCTTATTTTAGAAACTCTAAAACTTTTTCTTGTAAAGTAGTATTTACTACAAACAGTAACTTGGTTATGTACATTTCTTACAGGACCTAGGACAGTTCTAGGCCACCTGGCCACCTGGGTAGATGAGTCAGAATACATGTGAGTTGAAGGAGGATAAAACTAACAATATTCCTACTTTCTCTAGGAAAGTTAGAAAAATAGTTCTTGTCATCCCGAAAACAAGAGGAAGGACTGGCCGAATGTTAATTTCCCAGCACGTGCTTCAGTGCTCTCTGCAGTGCTAAGGCGGTTTCATAAACCCCTATGCAACCAGAGAATGGGGCACTGCCCACGACACGCTGATTCCCGTAACTGCTTTCCTCGGTTATGAAGTCCTGTGAGCTGTTAAGAGTTTCTGGAGAAAAGGGGTTCTGAAAGCAAAGAATTGTAAGAAACACAGTAAATAAAATTTTGAAAGCTCCTTTAATGGGCTGCTGTGCACTCTACACTTCAAGTAAGAGGTTTATATGCTACTGTCCCCAATCCATTTAGAGAACATTTTAAAGAAAGGAAACAGAGAAGAGTTAGGACTTAAAACAAAATTTGTTTCCTTCTCTGCTAGACACTCCCTACTAGAATTAGAATATGAATTATTCTGTCTTGGAATAAAATTAAGATTTAAAAAATGACACATATATATATATATATATATATATATATATATAAAATGTTAAATTAATATATTAAATTTAAATTATTTGATTAAAATAAACAAGCTGAATTGAAAAAGAAAAACTCAGTTGCATTAAAATCTATTGAATACCCAGTCTCTTAGCATTAAAAAAATTTAAACTTGGGAAACCTAACAAGAAAGACAGCAGATCTCATTAAAAGTCCTCTCCACAAAGAAACCTGTCATTTCAAGGAAACTTATGAAGCACATTTTTAATTTCTACAAAGGTTTTAGTACACCACCACGTATTTTCCTATCTAAATTACCACAGTTTCACCTTGAGCTTTTAATCATTAAGTGAATACAAATGAACATAAACAAATGTCCATCCGATAACTATTACAGAGTATAGTGATGTGGGAAAACACTGAGCACAAATAACACCGAGTTAATATAAACTTGCAGGGTGTTTAACCACTGGATCAGACACTTCCTACCATGGGTCATCACAAAGAAGACCTGAGTCTGATTTCTGTTTTAACACCACTAACGTAATTCAACCTTGAATCGTTAAGGAGGGTAGGAAAAATGCCTTCACGGGTCAGATCAACGACCCCCATGGCCCCACATTTTATTTCTAGAAGGGCCACTGGTTTTAGGGAATGGCTCCTGTCAATTTTGGGACTGTGGCTGACAATGATCCCTAGCTTCCCTAGAACCATGACAGTCATTTGAAGAATCTATCTTCCCAGCAGTGGCCCTTAAAACTTCCCATTCTTTCTTTCAGATCCTCCAAAGCCCAAAAGATCTTTCAGATCCTCCAAAGTCCAAACTCCGAAAGCTCTGCTCCCAGCCCCAGAACTAGAGAGGAGGGGCAAAGTCCTACATTGTAGGCGCGTGTGATGGACAGGTCATCATTGGAACTAAAGACTCAGGAAGCAAACAGGCTTTGGAACCCCAGTTGGAATTTGCAATAGTCTTTTTCCATGGAAACAGTGATGCAGGCAGAAGTAAGGTTCTACTAGTGAGGATATTAATATAAGAAGTATATGTTTTCGTTATTAAGTTTCTATATTTTATAAAACACCATCATTTTAATAATTTTGACAATAAAGAATTAAGTTTGTTAAGTAACATGCTACTGCTGAACAAGTATTCTTTAACAACCATTTACCATCTTAAAATCCTATTGGAATTAAGCATCTGAATTTATGGAAATATTTCCCCAAGATTAGAGCAATTACATTCAATCCTCAATATTCATGGTTTCCTTATTTGTGAAATCATCCACTAAGGTGTTTTTTTGCTGTTAATCCTCACCTGAGGATATTTCCCATTATTTGTAGGGAGAGTGGAAAGGAGGGGAGAGGCACACAGAAACATTGATGTAAGAGCGTCATGTTGATTGGCTGCCTACCATATGAGCCCCGCACAGGGCTGGGGACCGAGCCTGCAGCCAGCGTAGGTGCCCTTGACCGGAATCGAACCTGGGACTCTTCAGTACTCAGGCCGACACTCCATCTACTCAACCAAACCAGCTAGGGCACTAGGTTTATTTTTAACCCCAAAACTAACACTTGTGGCATGTTTTAGTCATTTACAGACATGTACACAGCAGTGAACAATTTGAGTTCCCAGCTGAGGCTTCTTATTTCTGCCTCCTTATTTCTGCTGTCTACTGTCAACAAGTGTCCTTGTTCGAAGCCTATTTAGTGTTATATTCTTGCATTTCTGTGGGTTACTTCACTGATTCAAGTGCCCCCAAGCATTGTGATAAAGTACTATCCTAGTGTTCCTAAATGCAAGAAAGCTGTGATATGCCTAGATAAGTTTTGTTCCAGCAAAAGTTACATGCTAGCTGTGAGGCCCAGTGCACGGATTCCTGCACCAGTGGGGTCCCTCAGCCTGGCCTGTGCCCTTTTCAATCCAGAACCCTTCGGGGAATGTCAGTCTGCCAATTTAGACCTGATCCTTAGGCCTCTGGCCTAAGCTGGCAGTCAGACATCTCTCTGGCAGCCCGGGAGCCCTCGGGGGATGTCCATTTGCCAGCAGGGAGTAGGCCTAAGCTGCAATTGGACATCCTTAGTGCTGCTGAGGAGGCAGGAGAGGCTCCCACCACTGCTGTACTGGCAGTCGTCAGCCTGGCTTATGGCTGAGCAGAGCTCCCCCTGCGGGAGTGCACTGACCACCAGTAGGCAGCTCCTGCATTGAGCATCTGTCCCCTGGTGGTCAGTGTGTGTCATAGTGACCAGTCATTCCCAGTGGTTCTGCTGTTAGGGTCACATATTTTGCATATTACCCCTTTATTATATAGGATAGAGGCCTGATGCATGGGTAGGGGCCGGCTGGTTTGCCCTGAAGGGTGTCCTGGATCTGGGTGGGGTCCCTCCTGGGGTGCCTGGTCAGCCTGGGTGAAGAGCTGATGGCTGTTTGCAGGTTGGCCACAGCTCCTTCAGGGTGGGGGTTCCCCCTGGGGTGCCTGGCCTGCCTGGGTGAGGAGCTAAGGGCCGTTTTCAGGCCGGCCACACCCCCTTCGGGGGGGGTGTCCTGGTGGGGTGCCTGGCCAGTCTGGGTGAGAAGCCGATGGCTGTTTGCAGGCTGGCTAAGCTCCCCAACAGGGACCCTCACCCCAAGAGGGTGTGGTCATCCTGGGTAAGGGCTGATGGCTGTTTGCAGGCTGCCCACAGCCCCCAGAGACCCAAGCCCCCAGCGAGGCTGGCTGGAAGCAGGTATCTGGGATTTATTTATCTTCTATAAATGAAACTTTGTTACCTTCCTCCTGCTTGCTCCAGCTCTGTGGCTGCCGGCCGCCATCTTTGTTGGGTTAATTTGCATATAGTTGCTCTGATTGGCTGGTGGCGTGACTTGGGACATAGGGGAGGTACGGTCAATTTGCATATTTCTCTTTTATTAGATTATATAAGGTGTCTTTAAACAGAAAATAATGTAAAACAAGGTGATGTATTGATCACTTGACAAAACTGTTGTGACCAAAGGCTCTGGTGAGTAACAAGAGTTGACTGCATACTTTTACACAGTGTAACTTCCTTTGATGGTAAACATCAAGCTACTGTGCAAATTCCATTATTTCCTGAACACTAGACACGAGCATACTGACAAACAGCTTATTGCCAATTTTAACATGTCCTTTATTGCTAGTTTTGCTCAAGATCTAAGGTTATTGCATACTATAGCATTCTTTGTAAAACCAGTATACAGTTAAACTGAGTTATAATAAAATCTTCACAATCAGAGTAGCTACTTTAATTAAATGAAATGCTGATGATAGCCACTAGTTGAGGTTGTTGTTGTTTTTTTGTTTGTTTGTTTGTTTGGCAACACAGAGAAATTTAGCACAATGAAAACAGTATATTCTGAATAGTAGTTATTAGAATTACTAATAATCAGGTACTAAAACTTTTCTCATACCCAGAGTGTTAACCGACAGGTCATAAAACAGTATCAAAAACTTTTAGAAATAAAGTACTTTGCTAGGATGGTACTTATTTATGAACTAACAATTTGGATAAATTCCAACCAGTCAATTATCACTCTGAGCAAAAATACAGACTTAATATGCAATTATTATAATTTTAAAAGCAGGTTCTTTACAATTACCTGTATCAGAAAACAAAGATATGTTTCCAATAACTAGGGCTAGTCTCAAAAGTAAGGTCAACTTCAAAATAATTCCTTTTACCAGTCTAATATACTAACTGACACCACCAAAAAGTCATTTATTTCCTCTTCTGAGCCCCCCGGCCCCGCTTTCCCATAGTAACTATTTGTAAAATCATTCTGGTATCTCATGGTAACACAAGAATATGTTTATTAAATTGTCGTGTTTTTTTTTTTAATATCCAGCTCACAGAAGACTAATAAAGCCAGTGTTTTGTTTCAGTATTTAAGCCGACAGCATCATACCTTGGAATGAGTGAGCAGAGAAGAAGGCATGGAGAGGTCAGAGAGCCCATGGGTAGTAGGTATGAAGGGATGTTACAAAAATGATGGAAAGGAACAAGCAGACACACACAATTCAGTCTAGATCAAGGCCTTCGACGGGCTCGACGGGCCTCATAGCCCTTATGGAAGCCAATTTCTGACGGTTGCAATCTCTCTAGTGGTAGTACCTGGGTCAACTTTAACAGGAAGGCCACACTCCACCACACAAAGCCACCAATCTTGCATGGCACATGAATTTTCTCTTTTTACTTCTTTTCTACCATTCCAGCCTCGCCACATTCTTCTTCTCAAGACACAGCCTACCAACAACACTAACAAATACATTTTGTTCTACTTGGTTCTAAGGAAGCTGTGGATCCCTCACACTGACAGATGCCAGAAAGGGATGGGCATACGAAAGGCCTTCCTTCAGGCATGGAAAGGCCACGCATTTCAAGGAGCGTCAGAGCTAGCAACCCACTGGCCTTCAACTAGAACCATCACTTCACTGAACACAGAAGTCTGAGGCCTGGCCAGATTGTATCATTGGATCAAAGTCACGTGGATAGATGCTAGCAGAGCCAACCTTTGGAATACCGTAGTATTAACTTAGATTATTCTGAAATCTGAAATTAAATGACTAAGCTTTACATATATTGAAATAAATTCAGCGCCCGTACAGACGTTTTTGAGGGAGTTGCTCTTGTAAAGAACTCTAGTTAAAACAGACCATAAAATGGGGGGCGCCACTGACATAAGAACATTAGCATAAAAAACCTGTATGTGGTCTGTTCTTGCTAATTTTCTTAAATGTTTATGGTAGGTGGAACAGCCGGGGACCTTGCAACTTAATTTTATTGGCACAAAAATCTCTTAAGAAACAAAAATAATAGACCACTGGGTTCCACTTCTTGCTAGAGTACTATAAAAAGCCATCTGTTTTACAATTACATCTTCTGTTAGGTCCTAGCCTACTTTTTGGCCTTTCAGAAATAGTTAAAAGCATGTGTGCAGTGCCAGGTTCTGTGATGGTTTAACTTCTGGTAAAGCTCCCAGGTCTGGGACAAGAGACCATACTTCCAAAATCTTAACGTGGAAAATCCTGAACTCTGGCATCAATTATAGTGTGCTTTCTGCTACATGTGCTATTTCATGCTTTCTTTCAGAATCGGTAGGAAACTAGCAATAAGCAGATCTAATCTAACAAAAGCGTAATATTAAAATTGACCGTTTCTTTGGGACACCTAAGTCACGTCCACCAGCCAATCAGAGCGACTGTATGCAAATTAGCCCAGCCAAGATGGTGGAGAAGCCGCACACCGGGGTCCAGCAGGGCAGACGGAAGACCTCTGCTGCAGGAGCCAGGGGGCGGGAGGAGCAAGCTGGCCTGTGGCAGCGATCCAGGTCGCAGCACAGGGTGGGAGGAGAGAGCTGGCCAGTGACTGAAGCCGCGGGCGGGAGGAGGGAGCAGCCCCGAGGCTGTGGCCTGGAATCGATCATCGCGGGGCACACGCATGTGCTCCGAGATGGATTCCAGGCGGCAGTCGAGGGGCAGAGGAGTGAGCCGGCTCCTGCCCCAAGGCTGCGCCCTGGAAATCGATGGATGGTGGGGCACACGCATGGAGGTTTAAGCCTCCATGTGTGTGCTCCTCGATGGATTCCAGGCTGATTCCAGGCAGAAGCCGAGGGGTGGGAGAAGCGAGCCCACGCTGCTGTCCAGGGGAGACAGAAGCTGTGCCATTGGCGGGTCCACGAATGGAGGGGTGGATGGTCCAGAGGTGGAGGTGCTCCTGCTTTCCAGCTGCAGTGCCGAGGCTGCATGGGCAGCTGCCACCTGGCTGAGGCTGAGCCCTGAGCTGGGGGTTAATGCCCCCTCTCCATGGAAGCTTTAATGAGGGAAGGAGGGCTGCTCTCTCTCACACACACACACACACCGCTTCCTGGGCCCACTCTCTTGCTGGCTCCATTTTCTCTGCCACAGGGGCAGGGGTTTCCTGTGAGAGGCCCCGTCTCCCTTCAGAGCTGGGGTGAACCCATGGGAGCCAGGAGATGAAGAGATGGGCAGGGGGCGGGCAGAGGGAGCAGCAGCCAGGGAGAGTTTGGGGAAAAGTAACCAGGTGGGGGAGGGGTGGAACAGGATGGAGGGAAGAACTTTATAAAGAGTCAGTGGACAGCAGAGTTAAAAAAAGAGGATGCCAAAAAAAAAGAGAGAGGATGTATGAGTGAACTGCAGGGCCTATAATGAAAACCAAGTATAGTTGTGTATTGGGGACAGATTTTAAAAGAAGTCAGAAAAGAAAAAAAGATAAATGATAGTGGATAATTAGGCAGGTAGGTAGATAGGTATTAAAACAGTGGCAGTTAAGTAGAGAAGAATGTATGGCAAAGGTAGAATGAGAGAAAAAGAGGGAGGGAAGAAAAGTTATAAAGGAGGAGCTGGTAGAGCTTAAAAGGAGAACGGGAAGAAGGAAGGAATGGGGGAGGAAGCAAAGCAGATCAGAGGGAGGAAGTGAAGAAAAAAATTAAGGTGGGAAGGAAGGAAAAGGGGAGGGTGGGCAGGGGTAAAGATAAAGGAAAGAAGGAGGGTAGTAGAAAAATGGGAAGAATGATGACGGAACAGAAGTAGGAAATAAGGAGGAAAGAAAAGTTTATAAAGGATGAGTCAGTAGGAAAAGTGTTACATAAAGGAGAAAAATTGTGTGAGAGGAAGAAGCCAATACGGAAGTCAAATACAATTGTGCATGAAGGGGATAAGATTAAAAAAGAAAGTTAATAGGGGTGACCAGGCTGGCAGGGGAGGGCAGTTAGGAGGATCAGGCAGGCAGGCAGGCAGAGTGGTTAGGGCAGGCAGGCAGGTTAGCGGTTAAGAATCAGAGGTCCTGGATTGTGAGAGTCTCCAAGAACTCCATATTGGAGAGGGTGCAGGTCGGACTGAGAGACTGCCTCCCCGGCCCCCGTGCACGAATTTCGTGCACCGGGCCCCTAGTAATGTTATAATGTGCTTCTACTGAAAACACACACACACACACACACACACACACCAGTACAGGTGATATTTAAAAGATAGATTAGTAGAAATAGATTTGTGATATTTCTCCTTAAGCAGATATACTTTTCTACCTTCATTGTAAACCAACATTTCAAAGGAAAACATGTCATTGTTTTTTACTGAATATAGTCAGTAAAAATAGTAAATGGCTAATACCTGCTGAACTCTTACTATGTGATAGATACAAAGGTAATTGTTATATACAAATATATGGTATTTTACGCAATCCTTTCTATACCCATCTGCAGCTCTATGTGACATCAGTTATTGAGCTAAATGGAAAAACGGAGGTATAGAGAAATCAGTAACTCACCCAATATTACTCAGCCAGCAGGAAGCAGATGCAAATGTGATAATGCTTAGAACCACTAAAAAGCTACTGATCCTATATAATAAAAGGCCAGGGACTATAAGTGTAACAACCGGAACGACCGCTAGACCAGTCGCTATGAGGTGCACTGACCACCTCTCGGTCCCTCTCCTCCCCCACCTCCCTTACCCCCCACCCACAGGCAAACGGGAACCATGGGGAAGTAGGTGGGTATGGGGGGGAGAAGAAAGGTGGGGCGGGACTGGAGACTGGCAAGTGGGTGGAACAGCCGACCTCTTGGTCCCTCCCCCTGGCCCATAGGCTCTGATGGATCATTGATGGTGGACGGGGAACTGAGCTGGGTGGTGCGGGAACCGGGCTGGCTGTCAGGCTGTTGGGATCCCCAGGTCATCCCCAGCTGCTTGGGGCTCCAATTGGTGGGAAATTGGGCATTGGGCGCTGGTGACTTCACTTCCACATGCAGTGGGCCGGGCCAGCCTCTGATGGAAGGTGCTGCCCACTTGGGGCGCTCACGCAGGCGCTACGCCACCACCGCTGCTGCTGCTGCGGCTTGTGGTGCTGACTGAAGCTGCGGGGTGTGCCTGTGACCTACCCGCCCAGGCGTTTGGCCTGGCGACTGGCAAACGGGCAGAAGATGGCCCTGTTCGCAGGCTAGGTCTAGGGACCCTACCCGCAAGAGTCTATGTGCTGGGCCTCTAGTTCATAAGATAAGTTAATGGTCAAGTCTGCAAGGACATTTGGAATCACCAATCCTGGCTCAGAAGAGAAAGTATTCAAGCAGATGTGACCAAGGGACCTATAAATTCTAATACTACTAAGCTGGATAATATATTTGACCTAACTGCTGCCACAGAACTGGGATGTAGCAAAGAGCAGATGTTCAATAATCAAATCAGACTTAGTAAGGCATCCCTGGCCCTTGAGGTTTCTGCTGGAACAGAACTGAGATCTAAGGCAAATATCACCAGACCACCAGTGCCAACGTCCTTTCTACTACAACAGGCTGTCTGCAGGGCAGGACCCTTTCTTCTCCAAACCTGAGTAGATGTGGGCTACTTCATTAGTGATCTTTTACCCCTTAAGTGATAGCAAATTATGTTCAGAATCGTAGATACCATTCAGGTATAATGAATCGGTTTCTTGATTTTAGTATTTATGGTATTCTGCAATGAAACCCACCATTTCACTTGAAGAGGATAAAAAGAAATGTATTTTCATCTGTGAAGTCAAAATCACCATAGGCTTCTCATTTGTAATATTATAAACATTGAGCCCATCAATTCTGACACACAATTTTTATAGTTACAATTATGTGTGTAAACATTTCAAGAAAACATTTGTTTAACTTGTAGCCACAATAGTGACTTCAAATAGCCAAACTTTATATATCAAAACATGTTCCTTAGCAGGAATATATTTCTAAGCTAAATTAGTAGGTAAACATTTCAAAGCCAAAATAAAATATTTAGGGGAGGAAATAGTAATAAATTAAATATATTACTAAAGGAAAATTTTAGCTCCTTGGATGAAAGGGGTTACCAGACTATAAACCTTGTACTAACTTTAAGATTTAATTAATGCAGTAAATAAAGTAGAACAGTTTAAATGCTTTTTAAAAAGATTTCATTACTGAATTTATTCAGTGGATAAAGTACTAAATGCTTTAAGAGTATGAAAGCCAGAGATTATATTTGGCAAAACTAAAGAAAGATGCCCAATTCCTAAGAATCTCTGTTAAACTGGAATATTTCAATTCATAGAAAACTGGTGGCTCTCTCTATGGAGCACACCCCTCTTTCCAAAGAGCGTGCTTTCACCCCCCAGCAGCCCAAACCTTTCCTCACTTTCATCTCTCAAGGTCCTCCTCCACTCACCCACCCTCCCTC
>PVJC01031215.1:0-20726 GCA_004026665.1 Murina feae | reverse complement strand
GTCCTTTCTTTCCTAATCCCCATTTATGACCATGGGGATATTTTTAAAAATTATTTAAAAATTGTGAATAGAGAAAATAATGGAGCTACAAAGCTTTAACACAGCTGTACAAGTAATTACTAACATAGCTGATTATGAAAGGAAAAATACAAACTGGTATTACGGTAAACTCAGGAAGACTCAGGGATTAAGGAATGATGTAATAAATAATAAACAACTAACAAAAAAATAAGTTTCTAGGCTAGGGATATAGACAGGACAGAAATGGGCACAATTTCCAGGAAAATAGTGAAAGAATATGGGAAGATAACAACTGTGTGAGGGACTAATCTAGACTGAAACAGAAAACAGAGAGATATAAGAAAGAGAAGAAAATTAAATATGGAATTAATGGACTAATTTATTATTTGAATGTTCTGAGAAGAGTTTTACACATTAATGGAAAGTTTGGGGACAAATTATATCCTTAAAAACTTAAGCATATAAAAATAATTGGCAACTATATCACCTTGGGATAAGAAAAAGTATACAAGAAATGTAAGGAAATCCAAGCATAATGCATTGCATGGCTGAGTAGAAAATTAGTAATACAGAATTGCCATAATATAAATGCTAAATGTTGGTCTAGCTAAATCTCACTACATTGACAGAATGGACTAATAAGAAGTATGTTTGTGTGATGGGTTTGTGTCATGGGCATATGTGTAATGGGTGTCTGGAGGTAAGAAAGTTAAATCTTCATTTTCCATGTTAGGATGCCAAAAGTTAGTATCTGAAATCAAAAAGTAAAGTGTTTCCATAAAAAAAAAATATTATCTAGAAAATAAAGAGCTGAATATAGCAGGAAGAGGTGGGGACTGGGCAGCTGCCGTAGTGCTTGCCTATGTGAAGTGAACACAGGAGTAAGACAAAGAGGTTGCTATATCTTCACTCTAAACCTTGAAGATCTAGTAGTCATTCTACACCAGTAATTTTTCAACTGTCATAATAACTTAAAAACTAAAGAGTTTAAGTAATAAATGTTTACTTTGCCATTGCTGACATGTCTAAATAATTGCCAAAGCCTCAGAACTGTTGCTCTGCTTTTGCTCTTGCCTTCTCTGAGTTTATTTTCAAAAAGAACCTAGAGCGATTCCGTGAAAATATGTCAGATCACAACTCTCCAATGGCTCCCAAGTTATTCAGAGTCAAGGTCAAAGCATGCAGAGTGGTGTGCAAGGATCCAGACATCTGTCACATCTCTGACCTGATGCCTGCTGCTTTCTCTCTGGCTCTCTCTCCTCCGGGTACACTGACCACTCCTAGCAAGGGCATAATGCACTTTTACAGTTGGCACTAGTTCTTCCACTGTTAGCTGCAGAGCTTCCTCCCTCAGTTTTATCCTGCCACCTGTTCAGTGAGGTTCCCTCTCACTTCTAATGCACCTTTTACCCCTCCTTCCACTCCAGCACTCTTGATATATTTTCCTGTTTTATTTTTCTTCATATCACTTGGCTTCTAACAGACATTTTAAAAGTTCTTTTTTTTTTCTTTCTCTTCCAGATAAATGTAAACTCTACAAGAATTTACATTTACAGGGATTTACAGGGATTGTTCATTGCTTTATTCTCAGTGACCATAACAATGCTTGATATATAGCAATTCAATAAATATTTGTTTAAGCAATGAATAAATTATAAGATATAGTTATATATATATAACATAAGATTAACTCTATTTTATATATATTATATATATATAAAATAGAGTTAATCTTATTTTCTATTTTTTCTATTTTCTATTATTACACACTTTTGTAATAATAATATATAAAATCAACATTAAAACAAATTTGCATGAGCAAATTAAAAAATGCTGAAATATGTGTATAATGATTTTTGGCTTATGTTGAATGTGGAAAATAAATGAAAAAATATTTTTAATATGAGTTAAAAACTACCTTAAAATGTTAAGTTTAAAAAGAAAAAGGCTTTCTAACATTAATCTAATAATTTGCATTATTTATCTTGTATTCTATTGTTTTCCTTATTCACATATTTAAATGAGCATAATGGTAGTGACATTATTATTGTTGTTTTAGTCACTGTTCATTGGTCACTACCTATTTGCCAGGTCCCTTACTAAGTATTTTATGTATATCTTTCACTTAATCTTCATAACATGAAGTAGGTGTATTCATTTGTATACTTTATAGATTTTGATTTTTAGAAAGCTGTTTGTTTCTAAGAAAACCACATATCATTAATTCTAATTACTATATCATAATTAAATGTTCTCATTCTTAAATTCACTTAACTATTTAATATGTTTGAGCTTTAATAAGTCTAGGTCCAAAGTCCTTTACATTCCCCAACTCTGCTGCTCCAGCTCTTCAATCCTTTTTTCTTTTCTCGAGTACATGAAAATGTGTATCTACAATTGCTGAGGTCGCACTTGACCCCTTTATTTCCACTCTCACAGCAATCCTATTGCCCCTTCCATCAAAGTACATCCACAGTTTAACCTCTTTTCAACACTCTGCTAAACCACCAGAGTCCAAGCCTCCAGAATTTCTGGACCAAAGTAGGTCCAATGTTATCAAGAAGATGGGACTGGAGCTGAATCTGGGCTCCTCTCCTTTCTCTGTCCTTAGAATGGCCATTCTGCCTGCAGTTCCCATAGCCACAGCCATTTCCAGGATGCAACCTTGAGGAAGGCATTACTGAGTTCAACTGGAGTGAATAGTTGACTGAACCCAGTTCAGACCTCTATATAAACTTTTATGATTCTGGCAGGCAAATATGGAGTTCTCCCCTCACAGCCGCCCAAATAGGGTTGGTAACTAAGTTCTCTTATTTATTTAACTTATTTTTCCAAACACAGAGCCATTCCATCACCACAAGGCTCTCCCATGTGGCCTTTTTGGAGCCTCAGCCACTTCACTCCCATTCTACTACTGCCTCCTTAATGGTGGCAACCACTAATGGTCCTCTTTCAATAATTTCAAGAATGTTATAAAATGAAACAATGCAATACCTTAATTTTAGAATTTACTCTTTCTCTTTTTACTCAACACAATTACCTAGAGATTCATTCAAGTTGTTGCATATATCAATTGTTTGCTCCTTTTTATTGTTGCATAGTATTTTATGACATGCACTAAAGGCTCAGTGCACAAAAATTTGTGCACTTGGATGGAGGGAGGGGTCCCTCAGCCAAGCCTGTGCCCTCTCACAGTCTGGGAACTCTCAGGGGATGTCCACCTGCTGGCTTAGGCCCGCTCCCTGGGCTATTGGGCCTAAGCTGGCAGTCAGACATCCCTCTGGAAGCCCAGGAGCCCTCAGGGGATGTCCAGTGGGGAGCAGGCCTAAGCTGCAGTCAGACATCCTTAGCATTGCTGAGGAGGCAGGAGAGGCTCCCACCACCACCCCTGTACTGGCAGCCATCAGCCTAGCTTGTAGCTGAACAGAGCTCCCCCTGTAAGAGTGCACTGACCACCAGGAGCAGCTCCTGCATTGAGCGTCTGCCCCCTGGTGGTCAGTGTGTGTCATAGTGACTAGTCATTCCCAGTGGTTCTGCTGTTAGGGTCAATTTGCATATTACCCTTTTATTATATAGGATAGAAGCCTGGTGCATGGATGGAGGTCTGCTGGTTTTCCCTGAAGAGTGTCCTGGATCAGGGTGGAGGTCCCACTGGGGTTCCTGAGTGAGTGGCTGATGGTTGTTTGCAGGCTGGCCACAGCCCCCAGCCACCCAAGCTCCCAGGGAGGCTGGCTGGAAGCAGATATCTTGGGTTTATTTATTTTCTATAATTGAAACTTTGTTGCTTTGAGTGGAGGCCACAGCCTGCCTAGGCAGGCAGCTTCCTTCATTGCTAGGGCAATGAAGTCTCCTGCTTGCTTCAGCTCTGTAGCTTCTATAATTGAGACTTTGTTGCCTTGAGCAGAGGTCACAGCCGGCCTAGGCAGGCAGCTTCCTCCATCGCCAGGGCAAAGAAGCCTCCTATTAGCTCTAGCTCTGTGGCTGCTGGCCGCCACCTTGGTTGGGTTAATTTGCATATAGTCACTTTGTTTGGCTGGTGGGCATGGCTCGGGATGTAGGGAGTGATGCAATTAGCATATTACTCTCTTATTAGATTATATGTACCACCAATTTGTTTACCCATTTACTCATTGAAGAACATATGGGTTGTTTTCAATTTTTAGATGTTGTGAATAAAGCTGCTATGAATATTTGTGTATAGACTTTTATGTGATATGTTTGTATTTCTATGATATAAGTAAATATCTCAGAGTGCAATGGTGGGTGGCATGGTGGTTACATATTCGGTTTTACAAGAAGCTGCCAAACTGCTCTCCAGGGTGGCTGTCTTACTTTACATGTTTACCAGCCCCATATTATTCATCTAGTCTTTCCACATCATGGTCAGCATTTGGTGCTTCATCTTTTTTTTTTTTTTTTAGCCATTCTGAGTGTGTATTAGTGATACTTCATTGTGGTTTTAATTTGCAGCTAATGATGTGCTCTTTTTTTTTACCATCTGTATATCCTTTTGAGTGAAATATCAATACACATATTTTTCCCATTTTCCAATGGCTTGTTTTTGTACAGTTGAGTTTTGAGAGTTATTTATATATTCTAAATACTATTCTTTTATCAGCTATGTGGTTTGTAAATAATGTCTCTAAATCTGGAGCGTGTCTTTCATCCTCCTAATGGGGCTTTTCATAAGACAACAGTTTAAAACTCTTCCCCCTGCTCCAGCTTTACTGAAATTTAATGATATATGACATTGGTGAGTCTCAGGTATACAATGTGATGATTTTTCATAAATATGTATTTTAACTTTCATAAGATAGAATTTATCTATGAATAATGTGCTTGGTGTGATACGTAAAAGCTCCCTGATTAACCTCTGGTTATGAGGACTACCTTTTAAAATTTTAATAGTTTTACATTTATATTTATGGTGCATTTTGAGTTCAATTTTGTATATGCTATGAGGTTTGGGTTGAGTTTCATTTTGGAGCATACAGATATCCAATTGACCCAATACTAATTTTTTAACACACTGTCCCTTTTCCATTAAATTGCCTATGCAACCTTATCAAAATCATCTGGCTGTTGGTTTTTTTGTTTGTTTGTTTGTTTGTTTTGCTTTGAGATCTAGTTCTGTATTCTCTATTCTGTTCCATTGAGCTCTGTGCCTGTGATTTATCCCTTCATCAACACTGTACTGTATTAATTACTGTAGCTATGTAGTGAATCATAAAGTTGGCTTCTATGATTCAGTTTATTCTTCACTTTCAAAATTGAATTAGCTATTCCAAGTCCTTCACCTTCCTAATTAAATTCTAGAAAGCAGCTTTTATATATATATAAAAAAAAATCTTATGGCAATTTTGTTTGGATTTTTTTGTATCCTGAATTGGTTTGGGGGAGATTTGACATTATGAATATATTTACTAACTAAATTTCTTATAGTTACATAGCATAAGTATACTAAAAATGTTAATTCTATTTTGATTATTAAAACCTGCCACTCATCAATCCAGAGTGATCTTCCTCTTTCATTTGATATTTCCTGCCCTCCATGTATGAGGGTCAGTTTCAGATTCTTTTTAAGAAATATTGGATAACAGAAAAATCTTCACAAAGACTTGCTAAATTAAAAAAAATAATTTAAATACTATATAATACTATACTATATAATTTATATAGTATTTATAATTTTGTAAACATCTTTATAAATATATGTATTGTGTGGGTGCACAGGCACATGTAAAATTTATAATAATAAAAGCTTAATATGCTAATTAGACTGGACAGCTGAACAATCTTTCAGACATCATTTCAGACACCCTTCCGGAAAAAATCACAACAGCAGGGGCTGAGGCAGAAGAACAGTTAGGGGCAATCATGCAGGCAAAGTGGTTAGGGGAGGTGATCAGACAGGCAGGCAAGCCAATGGTTAGGAGCCAGCGGTCCTGGATGTCCAATTGAAAGGGATGCCCAATTGCCAGTTTAAGCTCGATCCCCTAAACAGGCAGTTGGATATCCCCCAAGGAGTCCTGGACTTTTAGAGGGTGCAGGCTGGGCTGAAGGACCCTCCCCCATGCATGAATTTCACACACCGGGCCTCTAGTCTATCTAATCTAATAAAAGAGTAATATGCAAATTAACCATCACTCCAAGATACCCAAGCCACGCCCACCAGCCAAGCCATGCCTCCCAGCCAATCAAAGCGACTGTATGCAAATTAACCCAGCCAAGATGGAGGCCAGCAGCCACAGAGCTAGAGCAAACAAGAGGCTTCCGTTGCAACTGCCTGACTAGGCCAGGCCTCTACTCAAGCAACAGTTTCAATTATAGAAGCCATGGAGCTGAAGCAAATAGGAGGCTTCCGTTGCCTGCCTAGGCCTCTGCTCAAGGTAACAAAGTTTCAATTATAGAAGATAAATAAACCCCAGATACCTGATTCCAGCCAGCCTTGCTGGGACGTTGGGTCAATGGGAGCTGTGGGCAGCCTGAAAGCCTGAAAACGGCCCTCAGCCCCTCACCCAGGCTGGCCAGGCATGCCAGCAGGTGGACATCTCCTGAGGGGTCCCAGACTGTGATAGGACACAGGTCAGGCTGAGGGAACCCCCCCTCCTCCCAGTGCACAAACTTTTGTGCACTGGGCCCCTAGTATATATATAAAAGCCTAAGCGACCATTATGACCAAACAACCAGAATGACCTGGTCAACCAGTCATTATGACACACACTGACCACCAGGGGCCAGATGCTCAATGCAGGAGCTGCTCCCTGGTGGTCAGTGCCTTCCCATAGCCAACTTCCCAAGACTCCTCCCCCCGCCAGCTGACTAACTTCCTGTGGCCCCTCCCTCCAGCCAGACCCCCATTGGCCCCAATCAGGGTGGGTTGCTAGCCAACCTCCTGTGATCCCTCTCCCCTGCCAGCTGCCCGATTGGGAGGCTGGCTGGGCAATGTCCCAAAGTCCCTTTCCCCAGTCAGATGGACCCCCAATAGGCCTGTATCACCTGCCAGGCTGAGGGACCCCATCTGTGATAAATTCATGCACTGGGCCTTTAGTTATATATAAATGTGGTGGTGGGGAAAGCCCATGATTTGAAAGAAAAAAAAAAACTATAATTGATTCTAAATATTGCAATATATAACACTAGAGGCCAAGTGCACAAAATTCATGCATGGAGGGGTTGTCCCTCAGGCCAGCCTGCACCCTCTCCAATCTGGATCCCAGTGGGTTTGGGCCTGAATGGGCAGATGGATATCCCTCTCACAATTCAGGACTGCTGGCTTCCAGTTGCTCACCTGCCTATCTGCCTGATTGCCATTAACTGCTTCTGTCTGCCAGCCCAATCACCCCTAACCACTCCCCTGCCAGTCTGATCAATGCCTAAATGCTCTCTGCCAGTCTGATTGCCCCTAATTGCCCTCCTTCAGGCATGGTCACACCTAACTGCCCTTCCTTGCTAACCTGGTCATCCCTAACTCCCCTCAGGTCACGTCCCCCTTCCCTGCCCTGTAGGCCTGGCTACCCAATTGTCCTCCTCTGCAGGCCTGGTCTCCCGACAACTGCCCTCCCCTGAAGGTCTGATCACCCCCAACTGCCCTCCCTTGCAGGCTTGGTCCCCTCCAAGTGCCCTCCCCTGCTGGTCTGGTTGCCCACCACTCCCCTCCCCTGCTGGCCATCTTTGACCACATGGGGATGGCCATCTTGTGTGTTAGAGTGATGGCCAATTTGCATATTACCTCTTTATTATATAGGATAGGATTTGGCCAAGTTGACTAAGCCACATTTTATTATCAGTAAATAAATTAGAAAATAATCCCCACTCTGCCTATTGCATATTGGAGTTGTGAGGAAGGTATCAAATGTGTGAAAGTTATTTGAAAAAATGTTATACAAACCCTTGTTTACAATGAAATTATGATTTCAGAGAAGTAAATAGTACAATAATTGATTATATTGAAAACTTTACCCAAATAAGTAAGTAGAATAAGAGAAAGAGAAAAGCCAAATTCTAAATAAACCAATTTTCTTTTGTAGCAGTTAACTAGTATTTCATACTCATATAAACCTAATAGTCATTAACAAATTAGTTAACTTCCTTCTAATAGCTTAAAAAATACAAGCCATTTTATCAAGAATTTTATTAGATTTTAAATTATTTTTATTGTAGTGTATTATATTACCAACTCAACATAAGTAGTCCAGAAATAAACTACATCTACTCAGATAGGATATAAATCATGCCCATATTTACCCATAATTCATTATATTTTTTCAAGTCATAATATGCTAGCGTGTGAAAATATAATGTATGTATTTGGTATAATTGTAGTGAATAAGCTGATAGTTTAAAAAGTTTATAATAATGAAAGGGCAGTTAAGTAATATCTCTTGGTAGAGAAAAATTGAAACCTAATTATCATGATGCCTTTTCTTTTGTCAACAAAAATCATGGGTGGCTCTAAGCTCTTTGTTCAGTCTCTCATAATCATGGAATATTCTGCTAGACATTTAAAAACATGCATGTAAACTCTTGAATTTTTCTTTCAACTGAAAATATGTGGTCAAGAATGACAGAAATCTCCTTTTGCAAACTCACCTGGGGATAGACCAGTCCTGTGGAGGAAAGGAATTCCATCCTTTTGTACATGTGCTGCCTTCTCTTGCACTTGATCTTAGTTTCTTGGCTAAACTTTCTGGGCCCAATCTAACCCAAAACTCCTTCAAAGGCCCTGAAGTGACTTTGGTAGGGGATCATTGATTCTTTATATTCTATTTCACACTTAATAGCCCTAATAATTTTGAGGGGCCTGAAGTAGTTTCTTCAACTTGTTCATGGTCAATCAGGCACAAATCTATACATGGCTCATTTTCTACATAATGAAGAGGGTCAGATTAAGATATCTAAATGCCCTAAGCATAAAAAATATATACATATTTGTTTTGTGGAACATTAGAAAACAAACACTAATTTATAAAATGTATTTGAAAGAAATACCATATCATTTCTTCCATGTATTTCTTAGCATGTTTTGAAATATCAATGGTCAAATTAGTTTATGTATTTTATAATTTTATTCCAATTCTTAACTAGCATGTAAGTAAATGCTTATTATATCTAATAAGTAAAGCTAGCTTGGTTATACTGGACTCATTATATTTGCATCTCTATTAATTCCACCTTACATTTGTTACTCTACCAACCTAAGAATTTATGTAAACTTATGCTATAACAATTATTTAAGAAACATTTTTTGAACACAATGTGGAGAATATATTTTCAGTAATTGAATACTTTTTTCTCTTACCAACAACAACAAAAATATATTAAAACAGCGATTGGACTGATTAAAAGGAGATATCTTTGTCAAAATATTTCACCCATTTTTTCAATACTAATCAATGGATAAGAAAAATTTAATGTAGAAACAGAAAGGTTTCAGAATTTGATTTACTTAAAATTTATTACCATTTGTAACCAAATTTATTTCTTCTGTCACTTTTGTTTTTTTGAAAAATGGAAGAGCAAGAAAATATCTCCTAAAGTTTATCTTCTTATTTTTAAGAGTTGTACTATGCTTCTTGCTTTCCAGAGCTATATCATTAGAAAAGGCACCATAGATTATGTCTGATGTTACTTTTAGCTATAGAACCCACACATTATTTAAAAACTAGAGGCCTGGTGCACAAAAATTTTTGCACTCAGGGACGTCCTTCAGCTCGGCCTGCACCCTCTTGTAGTCCAGGAGCCCTCAGGGGATGCCCAACAAGCCGCAGTGTGGCCTCCTTCTGCAGGAGGTAACCAGGCAGGCCGATCAGGGGACAGCTGGCAAGCAGCTGGCCCCCTCATGATCACTCTTTCACTGTTGCTGGTCGCCGCTGCCCCACCCCATCGCCATCCCCTTCCTCTGCCTACTGGCAAGTGCCTTGGCTGGCCTGGCGCCACCTGCATGCCTGGCCCTGCCGCCTGCTGACTAGTCATTCCGCTGTTTTGTCTATTTGCATATTATGCTTTTATTATATAGGATACCAAGAGTAATTTTTTTCTGCTTTCAAAGCTTCAATTTTCTATATAAATTAGATTTTAGCTCATTAGTTACGTAGATCTGGTCAAGACATGCTTTTTATCTTCCTTTACTATGTACTGCACTTCATAGAATTCATCTGAAACATATATTCTGAAATGTTTTAATACCATGGAATTATTCCATAGCTAATGTTTGAGTCAGTTAAATGGGTACTGAGAAATATGTACTATTACTTTCAATCTGTTTACTTTTTTAAAAATATGGCTTAGAAAGAGAGGACGGGAGAGGAGGGATATGAACATCAATTATGAGAGAGAATTATTGATTGCCTGCCTCCTGCATGGCTCCTACTGGGGGTCAAGCCCGCAACCCAGGCATGTGTCCTGACTGGAAATTAAATCATGACTTTCTGTTAATAGGTTGACACTCAACCACTGAGCAACACAAGCTGGCTGTTCACTTTTTAACCAAAAGAATAATAGGGAACAATTATCTGCAAAGTACTTCTTGGCTATCCTATGGCTTTTAAATTGAGAACTAATGTAGACAGAATCAAAATTTATGTTTTCTAAGTTATGTATTAGTTATCCAGCATAGTTTCAAATATTAAATGAAAACTAATTAAACTTTTCCATTGAAAGACATAATATCAGAATACTATCTTTCAGTGGATACACAAACAATAGCATCATTTTTAGAAAGAATAGGAAAACTATATCAAATGATTATTTATTTACTTTCAATATCTAATTTTACTGATTTCATAATTATAGCTAATATTTATTGAACACCTATGTTCTGGTCACAATGTTGTGAACTCTACCTGTGATCATTTTGTTTTTAATGTTTTATTTGGTTTTGTTTTTGTTACTCCTCACCCAAGATATTTTTCTCCCATTGATTTTTAGAGACAGTGGAAGGAAGCAAGGGAGGAAGTGAGGGAGTGAACGAGAGAAAAAGACAGAGGAACATCAATGTGAGAGAGACACATTAATTGGTTGCCTCTGAAACATGCCTAACCATGGCCAGGGATCGAACCTGAAACCTATGGACATGCTCTTGACTGGAAATGAAATATGAGATCTCTGACTGAAGTTCTAACCATTAAAAAACACTGTTCAGGACCAATTTGCTTAATGTTAATAACAGTCCCATAACAGTATCAGCCAGTTGAATTATTATCCCCATGTTATCTAATAAAAGAGAAACATGCAAATTGACCGGACCATCACTACAGCTACAAGCCACGCCCACCAGCCAATCAGGAGCAAGTATGCAAATAAATCCAACCAAGATGGCTACAGCCATGCAGCTGGAGCAAACAGAAAGCTTGAGTTGCCCCAGTGATGGAGGAAGCCAAGCTTCCTGTCTGCCCTGGCTGGCTGTGGGCTCTGCTCAAGGCTACAAAGTTTCAATTATAGAAGATAAATAAATCCCAGATACCTGCTTCCAGCCTGCAGCCATGGCCAGCCTGCAAACAACTCTCAGCCCCTCACCCAGGCTGGCCAGGCACCCCAGCAGGGACCCCCCCCACACTGAAAGGGGTGTGGCCAGTCTGGGTAAAATGATGAGGACTGTTTGCAGGCTGGTCACAGCCCCTCCAGCAGGAACCCTCACCCCATGGGGGCATGGCCAGCCTGCAAACCACCACAAGCCCCTTGTCCAGGCCACCCCATGCCCCAAGGGAATCCCCACCTTGATTTAGGACACCCTCAGGGCAAACCAGCCAGCCCCCACCCATGCATCAGGACTCTATCTATACTAATAAAAGTGTAATATGCTAAGTAGCCTGGGAGACCTTCCAGGAGACCTTCTGGATGTTCTTCTGGACAAAGCCATGGTGATGGGGCCAAGGTAGAGGCAGTTAGAGGCCAAGAGGGGAGGGCAGTTGTGAGTGATCATGCTGGTGGGGAGCGGGGCCATTAGAGGTAAGCAGACCAGCAGGGGGACAGTTGGGGGCGAGCAGGCCAGTGGGGAAGGAAGGTGGGGCAAGCAGACCTGCAGGGGGGACAGTTGGGGGTGATCAGTCTGTCAGGGGGGGCATTTGAGGGCAAGCAGGCCAGCGTCAGGGGGAAGTTGGGGGTGAGAAGGCTGGCAGGCTGAGTGGTCAGGGGCAATCAGGGAGGCAGGCAGGCAGGTGAGCAGTTAGGAGCCAGCAGTCCCAGATTGTGAGAGGCATGTCCAACTGTCAGTTTAGGCCAATCCCTGTAAACTGGACAGTAGGACATCCTTCGAGGGGTCCCAGATTGGAGAGGGTGCAGGCTGGGCTGAGGAACACTCCCTCCCCCATGCACCGAGCCACTAGTTTTACAGATAAAGTGACTGAGACTTGTAAAGATAAAATAGTTTCTTCAAGATCACTCAGGTCAGAAATAGGGTAAGTGCCTGTTCTAGAAAACCCTCTGTTAAATTCTCCAGAATATACCTGAATCATTTTTCTTAACACCTACACATAATTTCATACAACTTAACAAAAGGAAGACAAACAATCTAATTAAAAAAATGGGCAAAGGACCTAAGTAGAAACTTCTCCAAAGGGGATGCACAGCAGGCCAAGAGACATATGAAAAAATGTTCAGAGTCACTAATCATCTGAGAGATGCACATTAAAATAACAAGGTCACACTTGACAGAATGGCTATCACCAACACACGCCAAGTGTTTATGAGGATGTGGAGAAAAGGAAAATCTTTTATACTGCTGGTGAAAATGCAGAATGGTGCAGCCACTGTGAAAAACATTATGAAGTTTCCTCAAAAAATTAAAAATGAAACTCTCATTTGACCCAAGGACCACACTTCTAGGAATATATCCTAAGGTACCAGAAACACCAATCAGAAATAATATATGCATCCCTATGTTCACAGCAATGAAATTTATAATAGCTAAGACTTGGAAACAGCCCAAGTGCCCATCAGCAGATGATTGGATAAAAATAGCTGTGGTACATTTACACAATGGAATACTATGCAGCTGTAAAAAAGAGAGAACTGTTACCATTTGCAACAGCATGGAGAGACCTGGAGAGTATTATGCTAAGTGAAATAAGCCAGTCAGAGAAAAACAAGTATCACATGATCTCACTAATATGTGTATTCTAATGAGCAAGATAAACTTATGAATAAAATAGATTGAAACATAGAAGCCTGGAACAGACTGATGAATCTCAGAAGGAAGGTGCAGGGGGGAGGGGGAGTGCTGGGAGGGGAGTGATTAACCCAGGAACTTAAACTTATATGCATAACCAATGGGCACAGACAATAGAGTGGTGAAGGCCTGGGAGGGACCAATAGAGTGTGGAGGGTGTCAATGGGGAAAAAAAAACACAACACACAAACAAAGGGATATCTGTAATACTTTCAACAATAAAGATAAATTTAAAAAATAAAAATCAAACAAAATGAGGCTTAAGTACTTCAACTGGACACTTGAAGTTGAGATGTGTTTTAAGTTAAATACATAAAATTTCAAAGATTTAGTATAAAAAAGCAATACATTTAAAATTTGATTGCATATTAACGTAAATATATTTTTAATATATTGTATTAAATAAAATGTATTGGTAAAATTAACTTAATTGATATACTAGATATTTTAGTGACTGTTTTTCACTATTAAGTTCTGTTAAAGAACATTATTTGAAGATGAAATTTGCTTCATTAAGCAATTAGTAAATCAAACACAGCATCCTGTCTAGCAACTAGAAGTGTTCTCTGAGGGGTTATACAAAATGGATTTTTTTATAGGAAGAGGGTGTGGCAAAGGAGCTATTAATAAAAATGAAAAGAAAAGAAAAGTTTATTTTTAGACCAGGACTTCTTGTTTTTGGGAGAAGGAAGGGCACATTGTGGGGTTGGGGGTGTATCATATAGTTGCCTCTAATTTCTTTGAAAATGGAGAGGACCCAGTTGACAAATTATCTCATTTGTGTTCGCCAAAAACTTCCAGAATAGTTTATCAAGATTATATTTCTGGGGAAAAAGGAAACAGCAACAACTATGTCAAGTATGACATCTAGGTAATAGGCTTTAGCACAGGTATTACATCTAAGTCTGGTCTTAAGAGTTGGTTCATATATTGTCTCTACATATAATTTTGTACATATTAGTTTGTTTCAAATATCTTAAATCTTTACAGAACTATAAATATTTCCTCTATTTCACTTTTCATAATTTATCTTCTAGCTTGAAATATTGAATACAGGATAGCACATGGCTCTGTGATAAACTGGTCTACGTGTGGCAGCCATTTTTCTTGGTGACGGTAATCTTGGGATTGTATTTGAGTAATCCTTTTTCTAAACAACCATGTGTAACCAATTATAACAATGACATTTTTCTTAACAGTGTTTTGTTTATACACAGGTGAAAGATACAGTGGAATCTAAAAAAAAAATTAAGAAAAAGTTTTTTCTGTTCAGAGAATTCTGGAAAAAAACATTTTTTTTTTTTTAGTAAAAAGAGATTACTATAGGGAGTGGAATTCCTCTTCTTTGATTGGATGTTTTGCTTAGATATGATGACTGGAGATGAGGCAAACACCATACTGCATCATGATGAGGATAGCTAAACTTATACACTAAGGAAGGAAGGAACCTGGACTTCTGAGGCCATTTCCTTTCTTCTTCAATTATTCATTTATTAGTTACTAGAGGCCCGCTGCATCAAATTCATGCATGGAGGGGATTTCTCTCAGCCCAGCCTGCACCCTCTCCAATCTGCGATCCATTGGGGGATGTCTGACTGTTGGCTTAGGCCCAGTCTCACAGGGATCGGGCCTAAACCGGCAGTTGGACATCCTTCTCACAATCTGGGGCTACTGGCTTCTAACCACTCACCTGCCTGCCTTCCTGATCACCTCTAATTGCCTTTGATTGGCCCTTGATTGCCCCTAACCCCTCTGCCTGCCTCTGCCTCTGGGCCTGATCCACAGCCTCTGTGTCAGCTGTGGATCAGGCCCCACCTCTCTCTCTCCAGGCCGCACCAGCAGCCATGATGGCTGCTGATTAGGCCCTGCCTCTCTCTCCAGGTCTCTCTCTGGGCCAGATCCACAGCTGCCAAGGCAGTGGTGAAGTCGTTAGGCCTCTGCCAGGCCTGGGCCTGAGGCTAACAACTTCACTGCACCTGCCCCTCTCCCCCACTACCCCCTCTCTTCCACCTGGTGACCGGTCATCTGTCTGGTTGTTTATGATGTGATGGTCCCTGGTCTTTTACATTGTAGACTAGGGGCCCAGTGCACAAAAATTTGTGCACTCGTGGGGGGGGGGGTCCCTCAGCCTGGCCTGTGCCTTCTCACAGTCTGGGACCCCTCGGATGATGTCCACCTGCTGGCATGCCTAGCCAGCCTGGGTGAGGGGCTGATGGCTGCTTGCAGGATGGCCAAGCCCCTTAGTGGGGACCCTCACCACATGGGGTGTGACCAGCCTGGGTGAGGGTCTGAGGGCCATTTTCAGGATGCCCACAGCCGCTTCAGGGTTCAGGTCCCCCTACTGGGGTGCCTGGGTAGACTGGGTGAGGGGTTGAGGGCCATTTTCAGGCTGCCCACAGCTCTCATTGACCCAATATCCCAGCAAGGCTGGCTGGAATCAGGTTTCTGAGGTTTATTTATCTTCTATAATTGAAACTTTGTTTTCTTGAGCAGAGGTCTAGGCAGGCAATGAAGCCTCCTGTTTGCTTCAGCTCTGTGGCTTCTATAATTGAAACTTTGTTGCCTTGAACAGCCTAGGCAAGCAGTTTCCTCCATCACTGGTGCAACAGAAGCCTCCTGTTTGCTCTAGCTCCGTGGCTGCTGGCCGCCATCTTGGCTGGGTTAATTTGCATACAGCTGCTCTGATTGGTTGGTGGGCATAGCTTAGGTGTAATGGAATGAGGGTCAATTTGCATATTACTCTTTTATTAGATTAGATGTTATCCCAGTAAATTTAATAAAAATTGTCTGCAAATTATGCTTACAGTGGAAGAGAACCACTTACCAATTTTATTTTAATCATCACTATTAGTGTACCCTGTAGGTGTAAAATTTGGCTTCTCAAACTTATTGACCCCAATATTTCTTGGGGGCCAGACTTCAGAGACTTCATAGATAGTTCTGAGGTCTTTGGCCTTTCTCTGAAGTTACTGGCTGCCCAAGTTATCACTTGAGGTGGTGACTTTTTCTACATTGTCTTGGTCTTTTTCTGGATCATTTTTATTCAGTTCCTCATTTGGCATGTGATAATGGCCACAAATTGTTGGATTTATAACTTTCATAGGTTTTCTTAAAGGGGTAGGAATATTTGGAAAGGCTCCTTTCCTTGATCTCCATTAAAGACATCTTTTCACCCCCATGGATGTCTTTAGTACCTGGAAGTACCACAGAGTGAGTTCAGAAGGACACTGATTTGTGGGGAAATGGTTGGGATGAAAGGGGAAAAAAGTCTTCATGAGAAAAAGTAGGCGTTGAGGATGGAATCTGCCAGTGAAGACCAGGGAGTCTTGGGGATATGCCACTAAAGAAGAGGAGAAGTTTTGGTGTGGTCCTTTCATCCTTGACACTGGACCTGCATTAACAGGGCTTCTTCCTCTTTTACCTTCTTTTAGTGAATGGGATTGGTTATTACATAACTGTGCTAGCAGTTTATGGTTTCCTGGTCATCTTCATCATGTCAAAATTTCCCAGGGCCCTACCCCATGCCTCCTGAACATATGCTTTTCTCTAGGACAATGAGAGGCTTCACCCATTAGGCTTCAATTAATCAGGAAACCTCTCCTCCAGCTAATGGTAGCTCTGGGAGAGAGACATCATGAAGCACCATCCTGAGACTTCCATGGGGAGGAGTGAGGAGGCTGAGATGCTTTGGCAAGAGAAAGGGGGCATTTCTTTAGCACTCCTAAGCCTTCTCAAATTGACTGACCCCATGTTCAATTCTGATGGGTCACATGGTAGGGAGATGATGCTTCCTCCAAACGTTTCCCCAGGCCCCCCATTTCAGTGGTCCATTGTTCTTTCTCATCCTTCACCATCAGCTAGCTTTCATGAGATTTACCTAAAATCTTTTCAAGGTGATGTGACTGTCTCTGTGAAGATGTGAATCATTCTGCTTCCCTAGTACAGGTTGCTCTTATGCACCTTGAAAACCATTCACTTCTTGGCAACTACCAGAGAAATTTTCCATCTCACCCCCTTTTTCCACTATCCATGTGGCTCTCCCCAGCTTTCTGTTTTCAAGGTTGAAATCATTGCCTTTAGGCTGTCTTTAATAAATAGGGTTGCTCAACTGGCTATCTTAGCTTTGTTTAAAGTCTTGGGGGTGATCATAGTAGGTGTAGTGTCTAGATTTGAGTTTTAACAATATAAGGTGAATGAGGCAGGAATTTAAATTCCAAAGTTGGGCTTTCTGTTTTTATGTTGAAAATTGCACCTCCGCGGCCCCACCACCTCAGAGAACTCGGGTAGTCAGACCCGTAGTCTGAGGATTGCAGACTCAGGTTCATAGAGCACAGGAGGCCCGGATCCTATCAAAGTATGGATCAGAGGCAGAGCTAAGGGTCCCTATGAAATCCATCTCAACCTTGCCACCAGGCTTTGGAATACCTGGGCTGGGTACTGGAGGTGAGGTACACTGACTTTCTGCAGAGGACTCAGGGCAGTGAGGCCTTGATCTGAGGAGTCCTTGGGTCAACCGAGGGAGGATCCCTGAACCTGCCAGGGCTCAAGGTGAGGAACATGAGGGAGGAGAGAGGGACCCTGGACCCTAGAACAAAATCATCCCATCCAGGGTGCGATGACAACAAGTGATTTCTTCTTCTTTTCTTTTTTTAAGGTTCTGCAGTTTAATCATGATCCACAGGTTCCAGAAGAGAACAGAGAGATGACAAGTAGATGCAAAAGCCAAGTCAGTATCTTAGCAAGTTATTACCTCACTTGGGGAAAGATTTGTCCCAGGAAACGCTGTGCGTCCCTCAGGAGAGAAAGAGACAACAGGGCTGCCTACAGGGCAGTCTCGGGCTCCCCAGGGGTGTGGGCTCCTGGAGCAGGTTGACCACCTCTATCTGCTTCCTGGGGTGCAGCCTGGGTGCTCGGCGCTGGTGCGGGCGGCTTGGACTCAGCACGGCCCCAGGAACCCGCGTCCCTCCGCCTCCTCTGGGGCTGGCACCTCCTGGCTGGTTCAGGAGCCACAGGGATATGTGGTCTAGCACCTAGGCCTCCCCTTTGAAGTGACTGCGGGTCCTGAAGTGATGCGCAGGTCTGGGCCACATTCTTGGCCCCTCTCGGCTCCAGGAACCTCTGCATCCCAGGGGCCAGGCTGGCACAACTGCCGATGGGCCACACAGCTGCGCTCCGGGAACCAGAGGTGGGGTGGCAAGAGGGGTGGCTAAGCACAGGGAAGTTGTCCATGGCCCAGGTCCAGGCCTGTTCGAGGGTTCAGGCCTGGGGGCAGGGTGGGCTCCAGGCACACACACTGCATCCAAGACGGGTCTTCCAAGGTGGATGGATGCTTTTCCATGGCTTCAGCCTCCTAAGCAGCGTAGAGGTGAGATGGGTGCAAGGGACAGCAGGCGATTTCTGCATCCCGGTCTCAGAGTCTTGGGACCTCTGATATGCAGAGGACTAGCCCAAGTCCTGCCAGAGTCAAGGTGAGGACCCTGCGGAAACACTGATGGGACTCTGCATGCCACAACAGAGGGGCCCTCCCCCACTGTCAGCCCTGGGAGTCCCCAGGGCAGGATGACCTCACACAGTGTTTTCTGACTTCCACAAACAGGTCTGAGATCCTGGGGACATGGTGTCAGGACAAGGGCCTCTGTTGGGGGGGGCGGGCAGGGAGGGAAGTGGGGTAGGTCCTGCTGGAGTCAACCTCAGACACAGAGGTGAGGTTGTTAGGCCTCCGCCAAGCCTGGGCCAGAGGCTAATGACCTTGCAGCACCCAGCCCTCCCCCACCTCCGCATTTGGTCCTCCCTCCAGTGGTGAGGGCCCTAGGCTATTATTAATGTAGATTTTCTTTATTTTTTAAAAATTAATACATTTTCATATATTTCCAAAATGTAAAGTAATATTGAGTAGTGTTAGCCCTGGCCCGAGTAGCTCAATGATTGAGTGTTGATCTGTGAACCAGGACCTCACTGTTCAATTCCCAGTCATTACACATGCCTGGTTGCTGGCTGGATCCCCAGTGGGATGTGCAGGGAGCAGCTGATAAATGATTCTCTCTCATCATTGATGTATTAGTCTCTCTCTCTCCCCCTTCTCTGAAATCAATTAAAAATATATTTGGGAAAAAAAGATTTTAAAAAATATTGAGCTATTAGACAGTGATTAATTTATTCAAATATGATAAGGTCATAATTTACTGTAAACTTTTTAAAATGTAAAATTGTCCCTTTCAGAGATTTTCATTATCTTTAATTATCAAATATTTTATAATTTATAATTTCATCCTAAACACACTTCAATGCCTAACAATTTATAGATTCCAACTGCATCTAAGATTATATAAATTTATATATATCATTATATAGTTTCATGATCATTATACATATTGTATTTTTGTTGTGTTTCTCTGCCATTCAGTTTGGATATTTTTTTTATACAGCTGAGCTTCTTATATATAGGCTTTTAGTCTACCTAAATACTTATATGAATAAAATACATATTTGGAGACAAATATAAATATATTTTAAAACTCTAATTTAGAATTACATAATTACAAGATGAAGAACTGTAGGGATACTTACTTTAAAGTCCTAATTTTTATAATAAGTAATTTGTCACAGAGTGGACTATAGATCTGGTAGGAATAATATTTTTATAATAAAACTAGAGGCCTAGTACATGAAGTTGTGTAGGGAGGGAGGGTCCCCTCAGCCCAGCCTGCACCCTCTTTAATCCAGGACCCCTTGATCCTAACCACTCACCTGCCTGCCTGCCTGATTGCCCCTAACTGCCCTCCCTGCAAGCCTGATCACCCTCAACTGCCTCCCTCCACTGGCCTGATTGCCTCCAGTGGCCCCCCGTGCTGGCCTGGTCACCTTACACAGCCTGCTGCTTGGTCATTTTGTCGCCTCTCACTAACCCCTCCGCCAGCCAGGTGCCCCACACAGCCTGGTGCTTGGTCTTTGGTCACCCCTCACTAACTCCCCTGCCAACCTGGTCACCCCATAAAGCCTGTTAGGTTGTCCATTCAGTTGGGATGGTTGCTTATGCTTTTATATAGATAGATAGCTCTTGATATGGCCAACTTGAGTATTTTCTCATAAATGATGATGTAAGTGTGACTATCATTTTGTTTTAAAGTTTCTAAATTATCACAAATTCTAAGATCATGCACCTACATTCAGTATTCTGTGGTTAATCCCCTCTCTTTCCACATAGGTAGAACTTCTGGAGTGCTAAGGCTGGGTCCTTAATGTTATATATATACTAGGGGCTGGTGCACAAAAATTTGTGCACTCGAGGTGGAGGGAGTCCCTCAGCCTGGCCTGTGCCCTCTCACAGTCTGGGACCCCTCAGTGGATATTCTATGATGGCCCCAGTCTGCCAGGCGCCTTCTGTGTGTGTGTGTGTGGCCACTGGGGACCTGCCCCCAGCCGCATCAGAGGCTTGGAGCAGTCCTCCTGTGTGTGTCTACCTGCTGGGGGCCTGCCCCCAGGCACACCATGGAGGCTTGGAGCAGGCACCCCCTCTATGTTGATCTCTCAGATTCTT
>PVJC01031214.1:0-20721 GCA_004026665.1 Murina feae | reverse complement strand
CCCCTGCCCCCGTACTCCTCACCAGAGCCCTCGGCCCCACCCTGATGCATGGGAGTTGTTTGTTAAAGAGCGTTCGAACAAAAGTGAAACTAAACAGTCTACTGCCGAGTCCCTGACTTTGGGGGAGGGGAAGACTGTTCTACCTCCAGTTTCTACAACAAATAAACCCACAAGTACTCAACCAACACTGAAAAACACTGATGATAGCCCCTGGACAGAACTATATAAGGTTCAATGCCAGCAGAGAGATGCCACAAAATTTTTTTAGGTCTTGAAGCTTCTCACGAGACTTTCTCTCAGGCACCCCCTCAAGCCTTCCCAGTAAACAACAACCCCACAGCCACTCAACCACAAGCCTGGCTTCCACCTAACCAAAAGGAGTTATTAGCCATTAGGAAAGCAGTACAGGAAGATGGTCTCTCAGCCCCATATACTCAACAACTATTAGACAATTTTAGCATTAATCTCAATTGTCCCTATGATTGGAAATGTTTGGCTAGAACCATCTTACCTCCCGGAGACTTGATACAGTGGAAAGCGCTGTTTTATGAGCAGGCTAAGCTTCTCACAGACAGCAACTGTGCTTCCAGGAATGGTAATACACCTAACTTAAAGGCGGAGGTGGAGGCACTTCAAGGGGAAGATAAATACGCCTCCCCCGCTGCTCAAGCCCAGAGCCAGCCTAGGTATTTTGACCAGGTCCACCTCTGTGCTATACATGCGTTCTCCCAAATTAATCCCAAAGGGAAGCCGGCCCAATTGTCCAAATTAGTCCAAGGATTGAATGAAGGCTTCTCATAGTTCTTGCACAGAGTATGGGAGGCTGTTGACCGAAAGGTTACTCATTCTCAGGCAGCTGATGCCCTCACTTGAGAATTAGCATGGGAAGGAGCTAATGCGGAGTGTAGACAGGCCATAGCACCAGTAAAGTCCAGAAATATTGATGATTGAGTCTTTGCATGTCGCGATGTTAGCAGCAGATCTGCAGCAGCTTTAGCCGCTGGGCTCACAGAACATGTGGATCTAGGAGGTAAGAGCTGATGCCCAAAAGGGGGTGTGTTTTGAGTGTAGGGGGCATGGCCACATCACCAAAGAATGCGTTATAGAAAAAAAAACAAAACAGAAAACACACACACACACACACACACACAAAGATTACACAGAGAGCTTAAAATCCAAATACAAAAAAAGAAAGAGGGGATAATAGGAAGTAACCCACATACTATACTAACATAGGCTTTAACCACATTAAACTTTTTTCATTTTGATAATCATGGTCTCCCTCCAATATACAAGCACTGGGGAGGTCTTCGGAATCTTCCAACACCCTTTCCCCCAGTTTGATGGCGGGATCCCCTTTCAGGAATATGGAAGGGCCCCAATCCACTATTAACCCAGGGGAGAGGTTTTGTTTGTATCTTCCCAGAAGGTGAGAGACACCCCCTCTGGATTTCAACGAGAGACATCAAACCACACACCTTAAGGGATGAGTCAAAGGCCAGTCACCCCACCAGTGGTGGAGAGGAGGACCTCTCACTTGAAAAGGAGACACAGTACCACTGGAGGAGACGTCCCCGAGGCAGAAGGGCTCACCCTAGAACGTGGGGCGATATTAAGGTGCAACAGGAGCAGGCGACACAAATGGCACCGGACTCTATTCTTATTAATGTGTGCTATCAGCAGGGACTCTATTCTTATTAATATGTGCTATCATCACTGCCAACAGTACAGGAGCACACGGATAGACTCTATGGACCATGGTGCCACATCCTGGGGTCTTAATGCCTGTGGGACTCATAGTCTGCAATTCCCTGTCACCCGAGCCTCTAACTGTTCAGTGGAGCTCCCTTGCGATAGGGCCAGACACAGTGAGGTTTCTTGGAATGGAACCTTATTCTGTGATCCTTTCAACCACCAGGTGTTAAAATGGTCAACTACTCTTAACACCTCAGAGGGCAGCTGGGAGGGCAATGTTACTAAACAGACCAGTAAGTCCACCCAGCATTTCTTTCATCCCTGCTTTAGGCTCCCTTTCCTTTTTCTCATAAGCAATGAGAGCTCTTTTGATTGCATCACCTCAAAAATGTATCTTACTTTGGGTTTTAGCCACCTCACGTGGCTAAACCCCACTAATCTACTCATTTGGGCTACCTTAGCTGATATAGCATTCTTCCTCTTCCACTGTTTATTCACCATGATAGCCCGAAGAAAGGCACAGCAGGTCATGATAATACACATCCAACGGGTGCTAATAAAAAAAGGAAGGGGGAGATGTAGGTAGAGCACAGGAGGTTTGTCTCGGTGCAGTGGCTGATGCAATGCTGTGAGCACACTCCAGCAGTTCAGATCTTTCTGGCACACCAGAAAGATGGCAACGCCTGCCTGAGCCCCTCCCAGAGCCACATACACAGTACCCTGACCTTTATGCTCATTGGCTTCCTAAGAAGACCTGGTGTTCCATGATTGGCTACCTCCACTAATATATACCGCTGTATTTCCTCAATACAATTAGACCTGCGTCACAGAACCTGGTCTCTGGAGTCGTGCATGCAAGTGTCCTAGCAATAGGGCCTCCGTCGTCCTCACCCCTGGGAAATGCCCTGCTTCACTATAGGACACCTAGCACAGAAAGCCACTCTATCAATGCAGGGAAGCAGCCAAAATGAAGAGACAAAGAAACAGATCACAAATGACAGAAATGGAGGAAAACAAACTACTGGATAAAGAGTTCAAAACCATGGTTATAAGTTTTTCAACAATTTTCTAGGGACTGCTGATAAATTTAATGAGACCCTCAAGGATATGAAAAAGAAACAACTAGAAATTAAGCATACACTGACTGAAATAAAGAATAATATACAGATATCCAGCAGCAGACTAGAGGATTTCAAGAATCAAGTCAAAGATTTGAAATATAAAGAAGAAAAAAACATACAACCAGAAAAGCAAAAAGAAAAAAGAATCCAAAAATATGAAGATAGTGTAAGGAGCCTCTTGGACAACTTCAAGTGTACCAACATCAGAATTATAGGGGTGCCAGAGGAAGAGAAAGAGCAAGATATTGAAAACCTATTTGAAGAAATAATGACAGAAAATTTCCCCTACCTGGTGAAAGAAATGGACTTACAAGTCCAGGAAGTGCAGAGATCCCAAACAAAAGGAATCCAAGGAGGACCACACCAAGACACATCATAATTAAAATGCCAAGGGCAAAAGACAAAGAGAGAATCTTAAAAGCGGCAAGAGAAAAGCTGATTCCTACAGTTAGTTACCTACAAGGGGGCACCCATATGACTATCAGCTGATTTCTTGACATAAACTTTGCAGGCCAGAAGGGAGTGGCAAGAAATAGTCAAAATGATGAATAGCAATAACCTACAACCAAAATTAATTTACCCAGCAAAGCAATCATTCAGAATTGAAGGTCAGATAAAGAGCTTCACTGACAAGAAAAAGCTAAAAGAGTTCATCATCACCCAACTAGTACTATATGAAATGCTGAAAGGTATCCTTTGAGAAGAGGAAGAAGAAGAAAAAGTAAAAATAAAAATTATGAGCAACAAATACATATCTATCAACAAGTGAACCTAAAAATCAAGTGAATAAAAAATCTGATGAACAGAATAAACTGGTGAATAGAATAGAATCAGGGGCATAGAAAGGGAGAGGACTGACAATTCTCAGGGGAAATGGGTGTTGAGGATTCCAGAAGAGACTGGACAAAAATCATACACCTGTAGATGAGGACAGTGGGGCAGGGAGTGAGGGAAGGGGTGATAACTGGGAAGAGGGGAGGTATGGGGGGGAAAGAGGAACTGTAATAATATGAATAATAAAGATTTTAGAAAAAGAATCAAAGCATAACAAATAACTGGCTTGTTAAGTGAGTATTGTTTTTTGAGGCATTACAACTAGGAATTCTGGGAGAATGGCATCCCATATGCTCTTTCAGATAGTGTAGGTTTTCTTTAATGACATATTACTGCATAGGAAAATATTCAAGATGCTCAGGGCAGTCAATATATACTTGTTGATAACATAATTTAAGTGAGTTTTCTATTCCCTTGGTGTCAGAATGGTGACCTGATGACTTGGGGGGCTATTGGCCAGGACCTACCTGTGGGTCTTGAGGAGCTGAGACAGCTAGAGCAGCAGGTACTGATAGCACACTCTTGGAGAAGGAAGGCCTCCAAGAACTTCCTGAAGAAGAATTCATGTTATACATTGCTGGAGGTAAGACCTCAGGCCTTGACCCATCCATTCTACTCCTGACCTGATTAGTTTGCCCTGACTCATGATTACATAAGTGAATACAGTGTGCTGAGTGGAGGAAGAGGTTGGGGGATCCTGGTCATTTCTTCTCTGTTTTCCTGCCTCAGGTTCTTTGCTCATGTGCAAATTTGAGCTCAGATAGCACCAGGTTCAACCAGCGGACAAAGAACTTGGATTATGTCAGTCTGACACAGACCTGCTGGGATTGTCTGCACAGGACCTTAGGGACCCAGGCTTTGTGGTAAGGGATTTGGGCCCAGATAGGTAATTAAGTTTTGACCTGAGTGATCACTTGTTCCCTGGGCCTCAGTTCTCCTAGCGTGGAAGTAGTGTTAATAGTACCAAAGAAGGGAGGCTACTGACTTCTTCTTCCCCTATTCTGGGCACTACAGACTGTGACTTTCAAGATGGGGGAACAGAAAGAGAAGGAGGGTATTCTGCAGCTGTGACACACCAAGTCCGCCAAGTCTGGCTGGCTAGCGTCATCCACCATAGCATCCTCTGCAACCTCTGTCTGTCTGTGTGGTCAGATGCCAGCCAGGGTAGAAGCTATACAGTGTGACCTGTATCAGAACTGGTTCCATGGGCAATGTGTACCGGTATCCCTCTCCTCAGGTCCCTGAGGGCTAGTTCCACCTCATCCCCGTTGCTGGACTAGTGGGAATGGGACACCAAATTTTTGTGTCCATTGTGCATTCGCTCACGGCGCCCACACCTGGAGACTGTCCTGGCACCGCTAGTAGCTCTGCAGAGACTGCCTGTATGGCTGCCTGAGAGTGAGGCACTTCAGTGTCTCACAGAGAGAGCCGTTGTCTGGCAAGGCTGTGCCGGACAGGTTCTGGCTTCTGAAAATGTGACAGCTATGTTGGGAAGACTGAAGTTTGTGAACAGCTATAGGCTGAACACAGGTTCAAGGAGTTCCCTACCAATCCTTCAGTCCCCACCTCTGGGCCTGTCAAAGAAGTCAGTGGCAAGGATATCCCTAAGGTAAATTGTGCAACTTCTAGCGCCTAGCATTACCCCTAGTCCTGTTACTATTATCTCATTTTTTATCTTCTTTTATCCAGCCACTTTTATCCAGCTGCTCTCAGTTTGTGTCTGTCTTTCTACTCCAGGAGGTGGACAGTTTCCTCTGTTAGCATTAGAGGGTGAAGAATAATGCCTAATCTAGTACTATTAATCCATGCTTGCTCTTCTTGTTAGGTTCAAAGGTTTCCAGAGAACAGAGATAATATGACCAGTCCTGAGAAGGTAACCTTAGCACAGGGCTAAGGCTCAAGGAAAACGGGTAAATCTGGGCTGTGAGTAGGCTATTGACTGAATATTACTACTGAATATATGGTCTTTTAGCTTTAGGGATACAACCAGAGGCAAAAATCTAAATTATCTTGTCCCATAATACACCCAGATCTGGGGCTACTATCCTTACTATTGCCACAGTTGACTGGCCCCATATTGGAGCTGCCTGAGGAGACCTGGGCCCCACTGGAGGAGCTCATGCTTGAGGGGGATCTTCTTGAGGTGATACTTGATGAAAACAATAGCATCTGGCAATTGTTGCAGGCTGGACAGCCTCCAGACCTTAAACAAATTCATACTCTTTTAGAGGTGAGACAGGAATTCATAGCCAAGAAGTTACACCAAGCAGGTAAGGAGTGCAAGCCTGACTACTGGCCCACAACTAATTTTTCTTGTCTGTGTATGATTCTAGGTGGATAATCTTGAGCATCAAAGAAGTTTGACAAGGGTCCAGACATTACAGAAGCAACAACAGTAGCAGCAAAAAGTAAATCTGGGTAGAAAGAGTCAGGATCTTGTTCAAGAAGAGAGAGAGCCAAAAAAAAATCTCTGGTGCTCAAGAATTAAGCCTGAGGAGGTTCAAGAGCAGCAAGGGTGTGAGGAAGAAGCAGATCATGAAAATATACTCCTGACACATTCTACAGACCATAGTCACATAATGAACAGGAACCAACATAACTTAGGACAAAAGGATTCAGGTTTCACAACCTCTTTTCCTTCTGTAACTCCTTTGCTACTCTTGTCCTACCCTCAGCAGCAAGAGTTGTGACAACAGCACAAAAGTTTTTATGGATTTTAAAAAATTTTGCTGCCTCATAGTCCTATTTGTGACCAGGACTTTATTTCCTATTGAGAATTTGTCTCTTCAGAGTTTCTAATAACCTAACTAGTAAAGACAGTGTTTTAGGCTCAGGTCCTAAACATAGTATCAATATTCTTTATCCTAGAACTCTTAGGCCAGAGGCTTTACTGGGACTAGAATATAATGATTGATTTCTTAAGCCAGTTTCATTCTAGACTGGGGCAAATAAAACTTTAAAAAGGCAAATGTATCTCATCTCTCAACCTCTTCCTATAGTCCTTCCTTTTTCTCCTTACATATTAAAATATTTTGGTGCTTCAAAGATTCCAGTACTTTATTCTTCCTCCTTTTCTACTGTATGTTGACTTGGTTCTCTCCTTTTTTCTTCTTTCAAAATCTTCTTACTACCCTTTTCTAGTATTGTTTTTATTTTTTTATTTTACTACTAGAGGCCTAGTGCACAAAAATTTGTGCACTCTGATGGTGGGTGGGGGGAGGCCTCAACCCGACCTGTGCCCTCTAGCAATCTGGGACCCCTCCAGAGATATCCACCTGCTGGCTTAGGCCTGCTCCCCAGGAGGATCAGGCCTAAGCTGGCAGCCAGACATCCTTCTGGCAGCCTGGGGACCCTCGGGGGATGTCACCGGGGAGCAGGCCTAAGCTGTAGTCAGATATCCTTAGTTCTGCTGAGGAGGCGGGAGAGATTCCCACCACCACTGCTCTGCTGGCAGCTGGCAGCCTGGCTTGTGGCTGAGCAGAGCTCCCCCTGTAGGAGTGCACTGACCACCAGCGGGCAGCTCCTGCATTGAGCATATGCCTCATGGTGGTCAGTGTGTGTCATAGTGACCAGTCATTCCCAGTTGTTCTGCTGTTAGGGCCAATTTGCATATTACCCTTTTATTGTATAGGATAGAGGCCCAGTGCATGGGTGGGGGCCAGCTGGTTTGTCCTGTAGGGTGTCCCAGATCAGGATGGGAGTCCCACTTGGGTGCCTGAGCGAGTGGCTGGTGGCTGTTTGCAGGCTGGCACAGCCTCTTCAAGGTGGGTGTTCCCCCCTGGGGTGTCTGGCCAGCCTGGGTGAGGGCTGAGGGCCACAGCCCCTTCAGGGTGGGTGATCCCTGCTGATGTGCCTGGCCAGCCTGAGTGAAGGGGTAATGGCTGTTTGCAGTAAGGCTGGCTGGAATTTATTTAACGTCTAAAGTTGAAACTTTTTTGTTTTAACTGGACCCAGGTCTGGTTGCCCCTGACAACCCAGGCTTCCTTAGCCCAAGGGTGGAAGCATGTCTATGGGGTTTATTTATCTTCTATAATTGAAATTTTGTTGTCTTAAATGGAGGCTACAGCAAGCCTAGGCAAACACGAACCTTAGCATCACTGGGTCAAGCCTCCTGCTTATTCCAGCTCCATGGCTGCTGGCCACCGTCTTGGCTGGGTTAATTTGCATATAGCCACTCTGGTTAGTTGGTGTGCATAGCTAGGCTGGTGGGCATGGCTTGGCTGGTGGGTGTGGCTTATGTGTAACCGAGTGGAGGTCAATTTGCATATTATTCTTTTAGATTAGATTACTGTTAACATTTTCTCTGTTTTCGTTTATTATTCTTGTTATCTTTTCTCTTTCCTCATTCTCTTTCTTTTATCATTGTTTCTCTTGTTGGGTTGGGATCTTTAGTATGTTTTGGTTTCCCATTTTTTTGTTTTGTTTTGTTTTGCCCTGACAGTACATGTACAATAGCTATCACAGCATGATTGTGGCTAAGCCTTACAGTTTGCTACCCAGAGAGTAGAGCTCACACACTAGTGGGGCAACAGTAATAAAAACTCAATTACCACAGGAGACCCCAACTTATCCACAAAAGTGTCATTTCTAGAACATCCAGCTCAGGAGATTGTGGAAATTTCAGTACTGTGTCCCACAGATTATATACTACAAAAGCCAACCTCATGAAGCCTGGAAGGCATAGCAAGTATATCAATATATAGATAGGAACACAAAGACAACTAAAATTGGAAAATAAAGCCCCAAATTAAAGAAAAGCAGGAATCACCAGCAAAAGACCTAAATGAGGTGGAGGTAAGCAGGTTATCAGACCTAGAGTTCAGAGTAATGGTTATAAAGATATTTAAGAAACTTAAAACTATAAGGAACTTAATGGAAATGATTAAAAGAAACTTAGTGTTGACTATATCATCATGGAAAACAATACATAAAACATGAATAAGAACCAGGCATAAATGAAGAATATGATATCTGATACCAAGAATATACTGGAGCCCAGTCAGAGTGGTTCAGTGGTTAAGCATCAATCCATGAACCAAGAGGTCATGGACTCAATTCCCAGTTTGGGCACTTTCCCAGGTTGCAGGCTTGATTCCCAGGTGGGGTGTGGAGGAGACAGCCAATCAATGACTCTCATCATTGATGTCTCTGTCACTCCCTCACTTTCTAAAATCAATAAAAATATCTAATATAATAAAAGAGTAATATGCAAATTAATTGTTACCCGAGACACCTAAGCCATGCCCAAGTCATGCCTCCCAGCCAACCAGAGAGGCTGTATGCAAATTAGCCCCGCCAAGATGGAGGCCAGCAGCCATGGAGCTAGAGCAAACCAGAGGCTTCTGTTGCAACTGCCTGCCTAGGCTGGCTGAGCCTCTGCTCATGGCCAGGCCCACCAGCCAATCAAAGTGGCTGTATGCAAATTAACCCAGACAAGATGGAGGCTGGCAGGGTGGCTCTGCACTGGGAGCCTCCGCGGCGGGCATAGCTATGCCAGGTGTGTCAGCTCAGTGGGGTGGGGTCCGGCCTGGGGCTTCCTCAGGGCATCCAGGAGCAGCTGTCCTGGGTCCACTGCCTGGCTCCGCCCCCCAGGGGCCTCCTTCCGGCGTCCAGGAATGCCTATCCTGGGTCCAAAGCCTGGCTCTGCCCTGGGGACCTCTGTGGGGTGTCCAGGAATGCCTGTCCTGAGTCTGCTGCCTGGCTCTGCCTCAGGGGCCTCCTCAGGGGTATGTGGGAACACCCATCCAGGATCCTTCAACAACACATGAGATGTGATGGATTTAATATTTATAGAGCATTCCACCCCTAAGCTGCAGAATATACATTCTTCTCAAACGCACTTGAGACATTCTCTTTTAGGAAACAAAATAAGTATAAGTTCAAGAGCATTTAGATCATATCAAGTATCTCAGATCACAATGGAATGAAATTAGAAATCTATAGGAAAAACAAAATCTTTCAAACTAATGGAGGCTAAATAGTATGTTATTAAACAACTAAAGGTCCAGTGCATGAATTTGTGCACATTGAAGGAAATTAATTAGAAGAAATATTTTAGAGGCCGGGGAGGAACCACGTGAGGTTGGCTCTAGGGCATGTCCATTCCATCTTGCCCTGTTTCAACTAGCCAGACCCCAACAGCAAACTAACCTACTGTCAGAGCATCTGCTCCTTGGTGGACAGTGTGCGTCATATCGACTGGTCAAGAGGTCAACTGAATGGTGGACCAATTGGTCGGGCACTTAAGGATGCATATTTATATTTATATTTATATTTATATTTATATTTATATTTATATTTATATTTATATTTATATTTATATTTATATTTATATTTATATTTATATTTATATTTATATTTATATTTATATTTATATTTATATAAATAAACTCAAAATGGATAAAAAGATTTAAATGTAATTGGTGAGTTTAATCTTAATAGAAAACATTGGCAGTAAAATCTAGATATCCCATGTAGCAGAATTTTCACTGATACATCTTCTAGGGCAAGAGAAACTGGAAAAATAAATGAGACCTCATCAAAATAAAAAGCTGCACAGCAAAATATATCATCCTCAAAATTCTAAAGGAACAATTCTATGTATGAACATATTCATTATTGATACATCTAATAAGGGGTAATTAAGATCCTACATAATAAAAGCCCAGTGACCAAATGGTGCAACAACCAGAAAGATGGTTAGACCAGATGCTCAATGTAGGAGCTTTCCCATGGTGATCAGTGTGCAGTGCTCCCACAGAGAAAGCAACTGCTCAGAGGGCAGGTCTACAGCTGCTTGGATGACCAGGATGAGTAGCATTCCCACAGTGGACTGATCTCTATAGGCCACCCCCCACCAGTGCACAAATCACAGCACTAAAAGCTGATGGTTACTAATCACCATCCTTGTGGTGGGTGAAGGCTGTATTCTCTTCACAGAATATCAGATAATCCAATAACCTGCCTCACAGGGTTTGATCTCAGGACTTCTGTTCATAGCTTTAAGAATGGAATGAGGTTGTCAGCTTTTAAGTAGTTGAGGGAAAACACACACTGCTCCTTTTTCATTCTCTTTGTACCAACTTCTTGTGAGAAAATGAACTACTGGCTCCCACAATCTGCCCTGAGCATTGTGCCAAGCACTCATAGCCACTGTTCTCAAAACAACCTGGTACTGGTACAAGAACAGACATATAGCCCTGGCCAGCTGTGGCCTCTGCTCAAGGCAACAAAGTTTCAATTATAGAAGATAAATAAATCCCAGGTACCTGTTTCCAGCCAGCCTCCTTGGGAGCTTGGGTTGCTGGGGGCCATGGCCAGCCTGCAAACAGCCATCAGCCCCTCACCCAGACTGGCCACACACCCCATCGGGGACCTCCACCCTGAAGGTGCTATGGCCAGCCTACAAATAGCCATCAGCCACTCACTCATGTTAACTAGGCACCCCAGCAGTACCCCATACTGATCCAGGACACCCTTCATGGCAAACCAGCCAGCCCCAACTCATTTACCAGACCTCTATCCTATATAATAAAAGGGTAATATGCAAATTGACCCTAACAGCAGACCGACTGGGAATGACTGGTTACTATGATACATACTGACCATCAGGGGGCAGACACTCAATGCAGGAGCTGCCTTTGGTGGTCAGTGCACTCCCATAGGGGGAGCTCTGCTGAGCCACAAACCGGGCTGATGGCTGCCAGAGGAATGTCCGACTGCCAGCTTATGCCCAATCCATAGGAGACCTGGCCTAAGCCAGGAGGTGGACATCCCCCGAGGGGTCCCAGACTATGAGAGGGCACAGGCCAGGCTGAGGGATCCTCCTGAATGCACAAATTTTAGTGTAACGAGCCTATAATCTTACTAATAAAAGCCTAGGTTACCCTCACGCCATCATGAGATGGCTTTGCACATGCAAGTGGGCAGGTCTGGGCTTAACACTGCATGCATGAAGGTGCTGGAGGGAAGTTGACCAGGAGGTGCATTGGGGGAGTCCCACAGCCCCGTGGGGTTGGTGGACTGCAGGACTCTGAAACTTGGAGGAGTTGTGCATAGGACTGGGAGACTCTGGTACTCAGGAGTCCCATAGCCCCACCAAGCACTGGCCCATGGGCAAAGGGCACCACCCCTACTCCACCTCCATCCAGGGGAGATTAAATCCAACTCCAGTGTCAGGATAAACCTGGGGTAGTGGAGCTGCCCACACTCCACATCCACTCCTGAGCCTTGACCTAGGGCAGCGGTTCTCAACCTGTGTGGGTCACAACCCCTTTGGCAGTGAACAACCCTTTCACAGGGGTTGCCTAAAACCATCCTGCATATCAGATATTTACATTATGATTCATAACAGTAGCAACATTACAGATATGAAGTAGCAACAAAAATAATTTTATGGTTGGGTCACAACATGAGAAAATGTATTTTAAGGGTCAGAAGGTTGAAAACCACTGACCTAGGGTATGAACATGACAGAAAACTTCTCTGGTCACTGCCTGCCCCCTTACCATGAGCTTCTCCCCACACAAGAGCAATGATTTCATTTCCTGACAAGAGCACTGACCTCACTTCCTAACAATGGGGCCAAACAAAACGTGGAACCCTGGTAGCCAGGCAGCCATGTTCTAAAACAGCCCCTACCCAGCTCATTTGACATTCCCAACAAGGCATGTTCTGATGTTTGCTGCAGTTCCGCTGCCGTGATAGACAAATAGCCAGCTACAATAGTTTCTTCCACCACTGCCTTCTCTGGCTCCTCACTGAGTCCTGACACCTCTGGCTCTTTTCACGGGGGAACCCAGAGGTAACCCAAGGAGGTACAGGGAGGTTTTCTTAGAGCCAGGCCATCACTCTCATCCTCCTCACCAGCCCCATGTCCCATGGGATACTGGCCCCATGGGGCTGCAGGACTCCAGGTCTTGGGGGAGTCCTGCAGCCCCTCAGGGCACTGGCTTTGACACTGCAACTCCATGGGTGCCATCACAGACTCTGACAGGAGAGAAGAGGGAGACAGATGCCTGTGCCCAGGACTTGGCAAATAGTGATATTAAAATATTTCTTCTAATTAATTTTCTTTCAATGTGTACAAATTTGTGCATCAGGCCACTAGTATATAATGTAAAAAGCTAATATGCAAATGGCTGCCACTCCTCAGACAATCAACACTCGGGACAGAGGAATGAGGACCATCCATGCTGTGGCCTGGGAGAGGAACAAGCCATATGCCCACTGTCCCAGGTGTCATCAGCTACTAGAGGCACAATCCACCCAACCTCCAGTCCTGGGTGCCAAGGCTGCACCTATGGCTATGGCCCAGGACAGGGACAATCCACATGCCCACTGGTCCCCACAGTCCTGGTCACCAGCAGCTGTGCCTGCCCCTGCAACACAGGAAAGGGATAAGCCATCCACCACACAGCCCTGGGTTTCTGTGGCTGTGGCCCAGGCAAAGCCACCTGCCTACGTTGCCCTGTGTTTGCAGTGAGCCCAAAAGAAGCCCGCCTGGGTCCTGGGTGCCTTCAGCTGACCAGAGGGAGGGAAATCTGGTTTCCAGGTGCCTACAACTGGCTGGAGGAGGGAATCCTGGGTCCCAGGTGTAGGGTGAGGCAGAGGCAGTTAGTGGTGATCAGGCTACTAGGAGAGCAGTTAGAAATGATCAAGCAGGCAGAGATGGTTAGGGATGATTAGGCAGGCAGGCAGAGGTGGTTAGGGGTTATCAGGCAGGTAGGCAGGCGAGTGGTTAGGAGCCAGAGGTCCTGGATTGCAAGAAGCAATCAGATATTCCTCAAATGGTCCCAGATTGGAGAGGATGCAGGCCAGGCTTAGTGGGCAGGCAGGACTTAGGTAGCCCTTACTACCCCCCCCCCCCCCCCCCCCCGCACAAATTTTGCGCACCAGGCCTCTAGTCCAATATAATAAAAGCCTAATATGCAACTGTCCCTTCGACTAGGAGTTGGACTGGGAGATCAACCACTCACTATGATGTGCATTGACTACCAGGGGGCAGCTTGGAACATGATGGGCATCAGTGATGAGGTACTGGCATCAGGTGGCAGTGCAGCCACTGCTGGCCCAATGGGTGTCTTGGTGAGCTGGGTTGAAACTACTGGGACCGCAGGGGCAAATCAGGCTCACCATTGGTTTGCTCAGGAGCAGGTCTGCTGAGAAAGCATGCTGGGAGAGAGCACTCTGCTTGCCTGACTGGCTTCCACGCAGTATCGCTGGGCAGCCCAGAGGCCCATGCTATGCCCTGGCCTGCAATATCTGGCCTTGCTTACTACACCTCTACATGGGGACTCAGGTGCCATGACTCAGGCAGAGGAGGAATGTGGGGGCTTGGGGGCCCAGGTGCTTCCCAGGGCCCAGAAGTCAGCTGGGAAGATACAGCTGTCCTTCCATGCAGGATGCTCACACTTTGATAGCTGGCCTGGACTAGGGATCTCACTTATGCAAAATTTCATGCACTGGGCCTCTAGTGTGTGTGTGTGTGTGTGTGTATATATATACACACACATACATGGTGGGGGCCCGGTGCACTCGGGAAGTCCCTCAGCCTGGCCTGTGCCTTCTCGCAGTCTGGGACCCCTCAGTGGGTGTCTACCTGCTGGCATGCCTGGAGAGCCTGAGGGAAGAGCTGGTGGCTGTTTGCAAGCTGGCCAAGCCCCCCAGTGTGGACCTTCACCCCATTGAGTTGTGGCCAGCCTATGTGAGGGGCTGAGGGCCGTTTTCAGGTTTCCCACAGTCCCATCAGGGTTCAAATTCTTACTGGGGTGCCTGGCAGCCTACATGTGGGGCTGAGGGCCGTTTTCAGGCTTTCAGGCTGCCCACAGCTCCCATTGACCCAATGTCCCAGCAAGCCTGGCTGGAAGCAGGTTTCTGGGATTTATTTATCTTCTGTAATTGATACACTGTTGCTTTAAGCCGAGGTCTAGGCAGGTAACGAAGCTTCCTGTTGGCTTCAGCTCTGTGCCTTCTATAATTGAAAGAATGTTGCCTTAGTAGAGGCCCAGCCGGCCTAGGCAGGCTATTTACTCCATCACTGGTGCAACGAAAACCTCCTGTTTGGTTCAGCTTCATGGCTTCTATAATTGCAACTATGTTGCCTTGAGCAGAGAGAGGCCCTGCTGGCCTAGGCAGACAGTTTACTCCTGATGCAATGGAAGCCTGCTGTTTATTCTAGCTCCGTGACTGCTGGCCTTCATCTTGGCTGGGTAAATTTGCATGCAGCCACTCTGATTGGCTGGTGGATGTGGCTTAGGCGTCCTGCAGAAACGGTCAATTTCAATATTACTCTTTTATTAGGTTATGTGTGTGTGTGTGTGTGTGTGTGTGTGTACACACATACATATATATATATATATATATATATATATATATATATATATATATATATATTATCTCCTACAACTAAAAAAAAAGTAAAACAATTCCATTAAAAAATGGTCAAAGGACCTAATGCACAAAATAAACTGATGAACAAGATAGAAACAGAAGCATGATTACATAGAACAGACTGACAGAAGTCAACAGGTGGGTGGAGGGGGTAATTGATGAAAGAAAGTGAAAGAATAAAACAAAGAACATATATGCATGACACATAGACACAGACAACAGTGTGATTATCACAAGAGTGAAGAGGCTGGGTATAGGTGTGTAAACTGTCATGAAAGAAAAGGTAAACATCTGTCACTGTGTCAGAAATAAAAAAGTTAACACAATACCATACAGATATATAAAAATATGCTCAGTGTCACTAATCATCAGAAAGAGGCAAATTCAAACTAAAATGAGGTATCACTACACAGCTACCAGAATACCTAACAACAATAAACAAAGGTGTTGACAAGGATGTGGAGAAAAGGCAAACCTTGTGCACTGTTATAACCTGTGGGAGTGCAGACTGGTGCAACCACTGTGGAAAACTGCATGGAGTTTCCTCAAAACAGTAAAAATGGAACTGATATTTGACCCAGTGATCCCTCTTCTGGGAATATATTATGAAATCAGAAACACCAATCAGAAAGAATACATGTTACTCCTATAATCATAGCAGCATTATTTACAACAGCCAAGATCTGGAAATAGGCCAAGTATCCATCACTAGATGAGTAGATAAAAACTATGGAATTGTACACAATGGAATATTATATGTTAGTAAAAAATTAAGAAACTCTTACCATTTGCAACTACATAGATAAATCTGGTAATTGTTATGCTAAGTAACATAAGCCTTTCCAAAGAAGACAAATAATGTATGATTTCACTTATATGTACAATCTAATATATAAAATAAACTGACTACAAATATAAAAACAGAGGAACAGATTTATAGAGGTCATACAGGAGGGTGGAGGGGGAATTAATGAAAGAAAATGAAGAGATAATACAAAGAACATATATGCATGATACTTAGACACAGACAATAGTGTGGTGATCTCTAGAGTGAAGAGGAGGAAAAGGCTGCATATAAATGGATAAGTGGGAGGAAAATGTGGACATCTATCATTGTGTTAATAGGAAAAAGGGCAGATAATAAGAATAGAGCCATGGTTTTTTAATAATTATTTATCTTACCAACTATAGATAAGAGGTTTTCTCTCAGACCCTAGAAACTGGAAGATAAAACAAGGCTGTAAAGATAAGTCTCAATGTGTCCATGACTCAGAAAAGAAATACATTTTGAGAACAGATCAAGGACCAGGCTATGATCCCCACTGGAATCAGGAAAATGCTGGGTCAGGAACATGCTGAGCTTTTTAAAAAAAACATCTTAGAAGATTAGCCAGTGGTCATCAGACTTTAAGCTCCTAAAGCTGGACTGCAGACCCTCTCCTCCCCTTTCCATGTTACACTTGTAGATGCATGAAATTATCTTCTTCCTGGCAAGGGGGCTTATAGCAGAATTTCCAGGGTGACTGGCTGCTCTCCCCAGACTGCCAACCTTATTGGAATAAACACTCATACATGGTTGAACTCTGTCTCTGTTTAATTTGGCTTAAATAGTGACAGGTGGCCTCAGATTAATTATATCTAGTTTCAGTCTCAGCAATAAAATTAACAAAATAAAAATTTAAAAAATAGCCCTAACCAGTTTGGCTTAGTGGATACAGCGTCAGCCTATGGACTCAAGGGTCCCAGGTTCAATTCCAGTCAAGGGCATGTACATTGGTTGTGGGCACATCCTCAGTAAAGGGTGTGCAAGAGGCAACTGATCGGTGTTTCTCTCTCATCGATGTTTATAGCTCTCTATCCTCTCTCTTCCTCTCTGTAAAATCAATAAAATGTATTAAAAATAATAAAAAATAACATATTTTCACCCTTATGTATATAGCATTATTCACTGTGATGAAGCCATGGAAAGATTCAGTTTCCTTTAATAGAAAACTGAATAAAGAAGATATACTTATATTCTATGAAATACTAAAAAATGAAATACTCTCTTTTGTGACAGCATGCATGGACATGAGGATATGCTAAATGAAATAAGACAAATAGGAAAATGTAAGAATCATATCTCATTCACATGTGGATAATAAATCATCAACAAAATGAAAGGGGAACCAACTATATGGGAGAACATATCCACCAATGATACATCTGACAAGAACTAATAGAACTCAACTCTAAGAAGACAATACAATTCCAAAACAGGTCTAGAACCAGAATAAACACTTCTCCACAGCAGACATAAAAATGGCCAATAGACTTATGAAAAAAACTAGAGGCCCGGTGCATGAAATTCACCATGGGGGGAGCAGTTGTCTCTCACCCAGCCTGTGCTCTCTCACGATTTGGGTCCCTTGGGTAGGATCCCTAGGCCTGGCCAATGATCAGGATGAATCTAGGCTTTCCTTTCCCCAGCTGCCAGCAGTTGGCCATGCTCCCACTGCTGCCACTGCTTGGCATCTGTGTGGTTCTGTCCACCCCCACACACCATTAATTGCTACCCTCTGCAGGTGACAATGTGGAATGCGATCTCTTGGCTGGCCTAAGCCTCCCTCTGTGGGGCCTCAGCCACCCACCACCACTGGCTGGGTAGCCTGGGCTCCATCTTTGGGGAAATCCCAGAGCCACTGCCCCCATTGATCACCCTGCTGAATAGTGGCCTGGGCCTTCCTCTTTGGGGCAACTATTGTGGAGCTTCCCCAAGTCCCACCGCCCCCCCCACCCCACATCAATCATCCCGCAGAGGGTTTCCTTCTCTGGGGCAATCATGGGGTAATGGCAGGGCCCCTAAGCCAATCACATTGCACCCACCTTGGCTGGCCTGTGCCAATGCGTGTCATAGTGTGGTCATCTGGAAGGTGGTCCAGACAGTCATTCTGCTATTCAACCATTTGATTGATTTGCATATTATGCTTTTATTATTATAGAGGTTCAATATTATTATTCATCAGAGAGATGTTAATTAAAGCTACAATGCAGTGTCACCACTAACCTGCCAGATAGATTTTATCAATAAATCAACAAACAAAGGTGCTGATTAGGATATGGAGAAAAGGGAACCAAAGTACACTGCTGGTGGACACTCAGACTGGTTTAATCACTGTTGAAAACTGTATGGAGTTTCCTAAAGACCTTAAAAATTGAACTGTTTTCTGATCCAGAAATTTAATATCTGGGAATATATCCTAAGAACTCCCATACTGCAGTTAGTAAAAAAATATGTGCACCTCTATGTTCATAGCAGTGAATACATACGTGAGTGGGGTCCCTCCTTCTGGCCTGCAATCAGGACAAATCAGTGCCATCTCACCAAGTCCCAGTTGGGCCGATAGGGCCGGTGGCCGGGCAGGGCTTCAGGGCTCGTCCAGCTCTGTCTTGCCCAGAAGCAAATTAACCTATTGTTGGAGCATTTGCACCCTGGTGGTTAATGCACATCATGATGACTGGTCAGTTGACCGCTTAGTGAGACACTTAGCATATTAAGTTTATATATATATATATATACTAAAGTCCTGGCACTCAACAGGGCCTATGCCCTCTCGCAGTCTGGGACCCCTCAAGGGATGTCCACCTGCTGGCTTATGCCCACTTCCCAGGGGATTGGGCCTAAGCTGGTAGTCAGACATCCCTCTGGCAGCCCAGGAGTCCACTTGCCAGTGAAGCAGGCCTATGCTACAGTTGGACAAACTTAGTGCTGCTGAGAAGGCAGGAGATACTCCCATCACCACCACTGTACTGGCAGCCATCAGCCTGACTTGTGACTGAGCAGAGCTTCCCCTGTGGGAACTCACTGACCATCAGGTGGCAGCTCCTACATTGAGTGTCTGCCCTCTTGTGGTCAGTGTGTGTCATAGTGACCAGTCACTCCCAGTCATTCTGCTGTTAGAATCAATTTGCATATTACCTTTTTAATATATAGGCTAGAGGCCTAGTGCATGGGTCGAGGCCAGCTGGTTTTCCCTGAAGGGTGTCCCGGATCACAGTGGAGGTCTTGCTGGGGTGCCTGGCCAGCCTGAGTGAGGAGCTGTGGGCCATTTTCAGGATGGCCACACCCCCTTCAGGGAGGGGGGGTCCTTCTGGAGTGCCTGGCCAACCTGGGTAAGGGGTTGATGGCTGTTTTCAGGCTGGCCAAGCCCCCCAGCAAAGACCCCCACACTGAAGGTGTGGCCATCCTGGGTGAGGGGTAGTTGTTTACAGGCTGGCCATGGCCCTCAGCACCCCAAGCTCCCAGCAAGGCTGGCTGGAAGCAAGTATCTGGGATTTGTTTATCTTCTATAAGTGAAACTTTGTTGCCTTGAGCGGAGGCCACAGCTGGCCAGGGCAGGGGAGAAGCTTAGCTTCCTTCATCACCAGGGCAACCAAGCCTCCTGCTTGTTGCAGCTCTGTGGCTGCTGGCCACTATCTTGGTTTGGTTAATCTGCATATAGTTGGTTAATTTGCATATAGTTGCTCTGATTGGCTGGTGGGCATGGCTTAGGGCATAGCGGAGGTGTAGTCAGTTTGCATGTTTCTCTTTTATTATATTAGATAGATTGTAACTCACGATGCAAAATGCACAGAACACACTTTCCCTCCAGCCCCTGGTCTTGGAGACCTCATGTCCTTCCAAAGCTCTGCTCACCCTCTTCAGCTGCCACATGAAGTAAATTGCATCATGTGCATGGAAACCCTTTACAGGGTTCATGTGTGTGTATTTAATTCACTGCAGTCCTGATTACCCCACTATAAGGAGAGACACCCTCATTATCAGTTAACACCATAATGGTAACACCCCTGCTCAGCCTACCGCAGTGGTTTTTAAATAGGTCATTGGTTGCCCTTGATGGTTTTGCTCAGTAGATAGAGCCATGGCCTGTGGACTGAAGGATCCTGAGTTTGATTCCTGTCAAGGGCACATTCCTGGATTGCAGTCTTAATCCCCAGTAGAAGGCATGCAAGAAACAGCAGATTGATTCTCTCTCATCATTGATGTTTCTCTCTCTCCCTCTGCCTTCCTTTCTGAAATCAATAAAAAATATATTAACAAATATAAAAACAAATAGGCTATGAATTAAATGTTACTGCTCTCTATTTATCCAATTCCCTCATACCCTCTTTTGTCTTCACTGCCCACCACACACACACACACACACACACACACACACACACACACACACACACACACAAAATAGGGTCAGGATTTCTACTTCAACTTTGGGCAATGTTTCTGCATGGCCCTCCTTCCCCAGTCCTGTGGTATCTCTCCATCTAACTTAGTGGGTCCTTCTCTGCCCCCTCCTCCTGTGACCACCTGTCTGTAGCCTCCCTTTTCTCCTCTGGTGGTAAAGATCCCAAAGGCTGTGTGAGGTGTGGCAGGGCTGTCAGGGGGCAGGTGAGGCAGTGTGGACGGGTAAGGCAGTGTGGGCAAGGCTGTGTGGATGTGTGGAGATGAGAAGCTGTGAGGGGCGAGCCTAGGCAGGACCTTGGTGGAGAGCCAGGGTGAAGATCATGGAGGGAAGACAGGAGGGGCATGGAGCCTGTCCCATGGGAGAGACACCAGGCACCTCTGCTGCCCCATCCAGCACCTTTTCTAGGCCCCTGCACAGCTAATCATCCTCGGACTCTTGCTGCCTGCAGCTTCCTTTCA
>PVJC01031213.1:0-20758 GCA_004026665.1 Murina feae | reverse complement strand
CCATGAGCTCCCACACACTTACTTACTAGTAATTGGCATCTAATTAATTATAGGTAATAACTTAATTGTAATGCTTCATTCCCTGGGTAACTGGCATCTCATTTTCCATTGGCAAGAGGCTCACCAAGTTTTCAAAATCCATCTTTTCAGGTTTGTCTCCTGGGATCACTCCAGATATGAATCCCATAGCAGTCAGAATTAGTCAGGAATCAGAAATCACACAGTAATTAGAATAAGAAAATCTTTAAATAAAGAATTATCTAATATAATAAAAGAATAATATGCAAATTGACCATTACCTGAGACACCGAAGCCACGCCCACCAACCAAGCCACACCTCCCAGCCAACCAGAGCAGCTGTATGCAAATTAGCCCAGCCAAGATGGAGGCTGGCAGGGCGGCTCTGCACTGGGAATCTCTTCGGCTGGCATAGCTGTGCCAGGTGTGTCAGCTCAGTGGGGGGGGGGGTCCGTCCTAGGGCCTCCTCAGGGCATCCAGGAGCACCTGTCCCAGGTCCACTGCCTGGCTCCGCCCCCCAGGGGCCTCCACAGGGTGTGCGGGAGCGTCTGCTACACAGTGCAGAGAATCCGAAGCCAGTCCGCTGCCCAGCTCCACCCCAGGTGTGTTTGCTCAGCAGCAGGGCCCCACCGAGGGATCCTGCACCAGCGTCCACCCCTGGCTCACCACCCAGCTCTGCGCCAGGTGTGTCCCCTCAGCAGTGGGGGCCCACCAGGCGTGTGCAATCGTGGGCCCTCTGGTGGGAAACGTCCAGGCCTGCACTCACCAGCCCTCCCACCCCTCAGTGCATGAACCCTGAAGGGGCTGTGGGCAGCCTGAAAATGGCCCTCAGCCCCTCACCCAGGCTGGCCAGGCATGCCAGCAGGTGGACATCCCCCCCGCCAAGGTGTCCCAGACTGCAAGAGGGCACAGGCCGGGCTGAGGGACCCCCACTCCCCTAGTGCACAAATTTTTGTGCACCAGGCCCCTAGTTAACTAATAAAAGATAGTTAACTCCTAAAAAGGATAAAAGAAGACTCCAAAATATTCATACGTGGCATGTGCAAAAAAGAAACTACTAACTGTAGACTAAGAAAGAGTGAACAGTGTAGGAGCAAGAGACTTAGTAGAGTAGATCAGACCTCTCCAAGGAGGGCCTGGCTACCTCAGAAACACACAGCCTGCCTCGTGAGCAGCTCGCCGGAGGGTCTGCACTGAAGTTGGTCTGTAGAAGTAAGTGGTTCCTAACTGCCAGATAGGTGGGTGGGCAAGACCCAGTCTATAGAAGCAGGACAAAGAAGGGTGGATTTGGAGCTGACATTAAATTGATATCTGGCAGTTTTAAAGATAAATATTTCAATCTATTTATTCCTCCTTCATGGTTTTCTTCAAAAAAAAAAAAAAAAGCCTTAACAATTTTAAGTCATCTTTGATCTCATATTGTCTGAAACTCAGATTGATCAGTACAAATGACAAAACAATCCCATATTACAGCCCTTACTATTCTTTTCCTTAAGAAAATTGAAAAGTTATATCATGAAAACTGGGGCCTAGAAAGCAGATGTGTCCACCTTAGAGGGAAAAGGGATTTACATTCAAAATAAGCACAGGGAAACAGTATTAGAGTCGATATTGTCCTCCAATTATTAGACATTCCTCTTTTGAAAAGGTGGAGCCTAATTTCCTCCTCCCAACATTGGCTGGACCAGATCTTTTCTAAAACTAGAATATGACAGAAGCGGTAGTGGATGACTTCCCATGCAAACTCACCAAAGGCACTGCCACTCCCCCGTGCCCTTCAGCTCACTTACTCTGCAGAAGTGACTGTCAGGAGGACACCCATCGTGGAGAGGTCCACCTGAGAAGGACTGAGATCCCCTGCCAACGACCAATGCCGATTTGCCAACCATAAGGATGAGTCATCTCAGAAGCAGATCCTCCAGTCCCCATTAAGCCTTCAGATAGCAGCATCCCCTGATTTCATTTACCTTGTTTCCCTGAAAGTAAGACATCCCCTGAAAATAAGACCTACTTACAGTTTTGCCTCTCGCTGAAATGTAAGACATCTCCTTGAAAATAAGACCTCTCCAATAATAAGGCCTCCCCCTGAACATAAGGTCTCCCCGATAATAAGGCCTCCCAAAGTTACCGTAACTCTGGACTCTGGGCCATAGCGGCAGGCGCTGCCAGCAGCTCACTGTTGGCCACAGTGTAGCTGGAGCAGACAGGAAGTACGAGGTCTCTTTTAATCAGAGAGCCAGTGCCGCCGCCAGGACAAGCTGCCGCCTGCTGCTCACTCTGCCCTGATGGAGTCTGGCTGACTCACAATTAGACAGTGAGTCGCGTGGGGCAGGAGTTGGACACATTGTGTGGACACACAGGTAATAAATTTTCTTTTTTTTTTTTTTGTTCAACAATAAATGTGTACCGTATTATTCTTCCTGGAAAAATAAGACATCCCCTGAAAATAAGACCTAGCGCATCTTTGGGAGAAAAAATTAATATAAGACACTGTCTTATTTTTGGGGAAACATGGTATACTGCAACCTCACATAGACCCTGAGCCAGAACCACCCTGAATTGCTGACCCACATAAACTGTGATCATAGTCAATATTTATTGGTTTGTTTTTGTGAATCCTCACCCGAGGATATTTTTTCCATTTTTTTTTTTTTTTTAGAAAGAGAATGGAAGGGAAGGAGAGAGGAGAGAGACACACAAAGAGAGAAGAGAGAGAGAGAGAGAGAGAGAGAGAGAGAGAGAGAGAGAGAGAGAGAAAGAAACATCAATTGGTTGCCTCCCGCGTATACCTGACCAGGGCTGGTGATTGAACCTGCAATCCAGGTATGTGCCTTTGACAGGGAATCAAAGCCACAACCCTTAAGTTGGGGCCAACACTTGAATCACTGAGTCCCACTGGCCAGAGCTGGTTATTGTTATTTTAAGCCACGAGCTTTGGGATAATTTGTTATGTAGCAATAGAAAACCAACACAAGTAAATATTGTGGTGCCACCTTATTTAGTAAAAGGTCCTTATTTTATAGAAGACCTTTTATTCCACGAGAGTCAGCTTACTACACAGGTGTGAGAATTGATCACAAACTCAACACATTTCCCAAAGTATGAAACATAATGTGACCATAACCCAGTCATGCAGCCAGTCTCCCTCCTGTTGTAATTAGTCCATGGTATTATTTTACGATGTTTTGTTATGTGTAATTTAAACATTTATTCACATATAGTAAGAGCAAAATTCATTCCATTCTAAATTGAACGACTTTTTAGTCTCAATGATTACTATGCAAAATGTTGTCTTGGTGACGGAGAAGACACCTGTTTCACATCAGTTTCCATTTCCATGGTCTCAAACGTAGGCTATGCTAACCACTGTGGCAGTGAGGATGTGAGGTAAAGGCTCAGTTCTTTCTTTCCTCCCTCTCCTGTTACATCTCCGCCTTGAGACCTTAACACTAATTCTGGGACTGAGTTTGTTGACGTGCAGTGGGAAAGGAATGGCTATCTCTGGAAGAAAGTAGAAAAGAAGAGATGAAAGTATATCTGTTCCTGAGAGAGCAAAGTATCAGGGTTTGTCTATAAGGTTGTCTGGCTCTGAACTAATGGCCCAGAGTTATCAAGCTGCTCGCATACTGCCTCTTTTCTTTGCTAAATGTCACCAGCCCAGGGCCCACCAGTCTGGCTCACTGGGCTCCATCATTTTCGGATGGGTTTTATTTCCTCTCCTGATTTTATCCTAGGTCAAATATATATGGCACAAATCATATTGACCCTTAGCTACTTGGTGCAAGTCCTCATCACCATCTCCTGCCTTCACTACTCATTGTAAGAATGTATATATACTATTTTAATATACAAACTTGATTTGTATTTCCAACTGTACAATTTTTTATTTCAAGAGCAGGACTAGTTAAGCCTGTTCTGGAAGCCCTAACACATTTATAGGGAGGATTGGGGTTGGAGTTAACTGGTTTTTCTGGAGTCAGAATGTGTTGCACCGCACTTGTGTGAGTGATGGGCACAGTGTATGGCACAAGCCAGAGAATATGATCTGAAGAGTTGGAGCCTTGGGTGATTGACCAACAAGAAAGTGTCTGGCTAAACATGGTTCACTTCCTTTTACGAAAGCATTGGCGAGGGACACAGAGAAAAGTGTGTGGAAGTGTTGGGGACATGGGAGAAGCCAGTCTCTTCGGAGCCTGTAAGCCTTCACCCCCATCAACAGTCTTTCTAACCATCTCTTTTGGCCTCGCCCCAAATGGACAGCATTCCAATTACACCCGTAGAGCTCAGAACTGGGAACTGCCCTCCAGAACAGCCAGGAAAGGGACCCAAAGGCTGGAACTCTGGTGTTGAGCTGAACTCTAGATCCTAACTCTGGTGTTGAGCTGAACTCTAGATCCATGGTTCTTGTTCCTAGCAACCAATTTGTAGTTCCTGCTCACTTCCTGGTTTTCCTGGGCCACAGAAGAGGCCATTCTCATACAAACACCTTAGAGATGACCAGACTATTTGTTTTGAAGTTTGTGAAGTGTCCAGTGGACAACTCACAACCATGGGAAACAGCTGTGTCTGCAGTGTTTATTTGTTTTGGTTTTGTTTTCCACCTGCAGCTATGTTCCCCTAGGGATAGAAGAGAAAAACAGTCTCATTGTTTATTGCAAAAGTTTATCTCCTATCTCCAGTTCCTGCGGTCATGGCAACTTTGTCATCTCCTTACCAACAACTGCTGCCTTTCCCATCACCAATAAGGCCTGTTGTCCTTGGGCTGCAGCCACCTTGGCGCTGTTGCCATTGGATTTATCGCAAGGAGACATCATGGCACATACGTCACTAGACTGCTATGCTCTTTATCACGCCTGCCTCAGCAGCCATCGAGTCTGCTGAGTCTGCTGTGACCACATCTGCCACCATCTTCTCCACCACCACTTCCTCAGAAGCAGCCACTGCCCCTGCCCCCTGCGGGCCTATTGTCAGCCTACATGGTCATCTCCTCGGTTCCACTCTCTGTTGCCTGGATAGAAGAGCAGAATGACCTCTATGTTCCTTTTCCAAGAGGATGATTAGTCTGTTCAAGTGAGAGGATTTTTCTTGCCCTAGTTGGTTACATTTCTACCTAGGGAATAGATTATTTAATACAAGTAAATTATATACTGTACTGAAAACTCTGATCACAAACAGGGCAGCTTGGAATAATAATTCAGATGAAAAATAATCTACACTGCGAAGTCAAGTTACCTATTAGACTCTCCTGAAGATTGACTTCTTATAGCTAACAAAATTGGAACCAGCCTATGCAAAGGGGTAGGTATGGATCTGCCAACATTGGGCTGCCGTGGACCTGGTCTTGGTAAATGATGTTTCTTCACTAAATCCCTTCAAGAGAGGCTGAGTAACTCGCTACCGTACAGGCTGTGGTCAACACTAAAATGTATTATCTTTTGCTTTAAATGTTCAAAAACTTAATCTTAGAAGAATCTTAACATTAACCTTAGAAAATAAGTTCTCAATTTTAGTTGGGGGAAAAATAATGACAAGAAATAGTGAATTGAGAAACCTTCACGCAGTGGCAGGGCACGTCAGGGATGGACCTCAAGGTTAATTACCTGAGTAGCTGTTTCTTTGAGCAGTCTCTCCCATGTATTAGCATTTTTTAAAAATTCCTTTGCCTAGGGATGGCCAGTTTCACAAGAAAAAAATCCTACACTTTCTAGTGTAAAGGCTAATATAAGTTTGCCTCTCAGAACTCTGGGAGATCCCACTAATTATCATTATGACTTTAATTTGATAGCCCTCCCCTCATCTTGCTCTCCCCCACTTTCAGCTATGCCTGATGCTCCAGAGTTCAAAGCTCGGCTGGTTCAATTTCTCCAGAGTGAACTTCGCTCCAGTTTTCACAGAGGTGAGGAAAGGGTCCTATAGTGGGGGAGCAGGTCTGGGTGTACTAACTGCTCCTTTCAACTAAACCTTCTGTTTTCAGCCCAACCCTACACTCCTGCCTTCAAAGGTGGCTGAAGACTACATGCAGGATCATTCTGTAATTCAAGGGCAGAAACTATTTCACTTCTGGTTACCCTCTCCCTGTAGGCACTTGGGTTATATTAGCAAGTTTCAATGAGAAAAAAACTTGTCTTTTCTTTTGTGCAGTCTATCAAAATCCCTGTTATTTTCCTACTGTATTTCACTTTTTAAAATTTCATCTTTGATCTATCAAATATTAATTTTGTGTATGTGAAGGGAGACAAGGGGATTAGATGAATCTCGCTCCATATTAGGCTAGCCAGAACTCTTCATTTATTGAACATCCTCTTATTTGTAACACATAAGGGAATAGCGCATACTTTGCCTTCAGAAATCAGAAATGGCATCACAAATTTTGCAACATTTTCTCTGGGTCTTAAATGATCAGGTGAGTAGAAATGCGTGGAGGGAAGTAATGAAGGCATAGGAAATGATGTGTGGAAACTGCATGGAGATAGAACAATAGATGGAAAGTGAAAAATGAGGCTGCTAAGAAGACACAAAGACTGATCTTAAAGAGCATTTAATGCCATATAAAAAATTGAACTTTATGTATGAGATCACCAGGTCATAATATAAGATAAGCCTAACATTTTAAGAGATACACACAAATCATCTTGTCATCAATTAATTAAGTGGCCTCCTGGAGGTCCCCTTTTCAATTATATTTGACAGGCAGTTTTTTCAGCTTTTCCTCTCCCAAGCACACTTCATGATTCCATCCCTGCTTATGCCTCTATGGTCTTTACTTCTTTTTCATCTGAGTGTGACACCACTGAAAAGTTACTCATCTCAGATATACCAAATAAGCTCTTCACACATCAGTAGAAAGCAAAAGGCAAGGACCAATGGACAATAGGCTAAGCTTTGAGTGCCCTCCCCAACCACCGCACAAATGAATCAGCAAATTATGGAAGCCTTAAGGCTCGGGGTGTTTAAAAACAACCTCTGCCCAAATAACTGGCTGGCTACTAAGCTATGCAGATACAAAAATAAACCCTAAAAGGATAGACTGAAAGAAATAAAAATTACAATTAAATCTCTGCATACACATCAGCAGCTACACAGTATGGGGAAGACAAACCCTGCAGTTAAAGTTCAGGAGAGTTACACCCCCTCTCCCCCCAAAAACCTCAGAATTTGTAGTTGCTATAACATATTAGCTAAGACGTCCAGTTTTCTAAAAAAAATATGAAATATACAAAGAAAGTGTGACACATACTTAGGAGAAATAAGCAATCACTAGAAACTAACTTTTAGTGAGCCCAGATGTTGCTTCATCAGGAAAAGACTTCAAAACACTGCTACAAATAAGTTCAAAGAATGAGAAAAAAAGAGATAATTTAACAAGTCAAGAATATTGATGGAAAAATAAAAACCACACACACACACACACACACACACACACAAAGATTTAGAGTCGATAAACAGCACACTGAAATTTTTTAAAAGTGAAAAATAGACTTTTAAAAGATAGGCTCAACAACATATTAGAGATGGGAGAAGGAGGGAGGTACCAGTAAACTCATAATAGAGTAATAGAAATTACTCAATTTGAACAACAGAGTGAAAAAAAAAGGGTAAAATGAACAGAGCCTCAAAGACCTGTGAGACAATTTAAACATATACTAGAAATTCCAGAAAGAAAGGAGAGCTGGAATGGGGCAGAAAATTGCATACGAAGGAATAAAAATTTCTCAAATTTGATGAAAAACAAATCTACAAATTCAGAAAGCTCAACTAATCCTATGTAGGATAAATGTAAAGATAGCCACTCCCAGACAAAGAAAAAAATCCTGAAAGGAGGATTTTTTTGTCTAGGTGTGGATATCTTTGTAACACTTTAAAATCAAAGACTCAAATAGGTTGAAAGAAAAAGGATGGGGAAAGATACATAATGCAAACAGAAACTATATGATGCTGGTCTGGATTTATCAGTCAAAATAAACTTTAAAAATATATTTCTTGAGCCCACAGGAATATTTCATGATAAAGGGTCAATACATTAGGAAGATTTAACAGTTGTAAATGGACAACACCAGTTCCAAAATACAGGAAGCAAAACTGATAGAACTGAAAGTAGAAACAGACAATTCAACAATCATAGTTGAGGATTTCAGTGCTCTTCTTATAGTAACTGATAGGACAACTAGACAGAAAATTGGTGAAGATATACAGAGAAGACATGAACATACACCCAGCCCTCATAACCCACTTGAGATAAGCCAACCAAGCAGGAAGGAAGGGATTACAGCAAAAGCAGGGTGTCTGTGGGCCAGAGCCATAAAGGCTAAGCAAAGGGCCAGTGCTAAGTACGAATGCCAGAGATCAGAAGACAATCCTTACGAAGCAGAGCGGGAAATGATTTTTCTACTTCGAAGAACAGAGAAACGAAGCTGGGCCACAAGAGTCAGGAGCATATAAAGGAAAATGAGTTGAGGCCCACACTGGAACTGACAACCAGAGGGCTGATCCCAGACGTAAGTTCCAGAAGGAATGAAAAATCCTTTCTGAGATTCACCAGAGATCATTTGTTCCAAAGTAACGTTGGGCCAGAAATCTGAGGAGCTTGGTCCAGCATCCACCCTGTTGGGCCAGACAGAGTGGAGGCAGGAAAAAGACCTGGAGCTGAACTCGGTGCCAATCCAACCAGACTATGGCTGGGCCTTGGTGAGATTAGGATAAAAAATCTGGGGTTTGTAAACCTATCCATTTGTCTGCTCTCAGATTTGCTTTCTTTTCCTTCAGTTTTTTTGTTTGTTTTTGTTTTTTTAAAAATTCCAGCAAGTCCCAGCTGAACCCAGAGGAAAGCTGGGTTCCCACACCTAAATCAAGATAAACAGTGGACATGCTCCAGAGGCAGCAGTGGGGGAGCGGGACCTGAACTCAAGGAAGTGGAGTGGAAAAGAGTTCCAACAGTAAGACATACCGAGACCTTCCTGTCTAGGGATTTTTACCTTTCCTCGTGCTTTTCCATCAAGTTTATGCTCACACATGGCCTTGGACATAAGTGAAGGAGACCTGTGACTTCCCATTGTCAGGAGAACAAATAAAGGATTGCCTTTGTGGAGTTGTAGAATGTTTATCATCCTAAAGAAAAGCATTTGTCTCCTCTCACAGGGAAATTCTGTCTTCTTATCTTAGACAGGCCCCTAAAATAAATACTCTTCAGTGCCTTTGTTTATTTTATTTCCAGCTTTATAGAAATACTAGAGGCCTGGTGCATGAAATTCATGCGCAGGTGGGGTCCATAGGCCTGGCCAGCAATCAAGGTCGATAGGGGCCTTATGGCTGCTGGCCAGGGCCTTCCTTCTGGCTGCCAGCTGCCAGCTGCCAGCCAGGGCCTCACTTCATTCTGCGCCACCCCCTGGTGGTCAGCCCACATCATAGCAAGCGATCATTCCTCTGATGGAACTCCTGTGGGGACAATTTGCATATTAGGCTTTAATAGATAGATAGATAGATAGAGCTATATAGATATGATTGACACAATATTGTGTAAGTTTAAGGTGTGTATATGTATTTATTACATGTATATATTAAAAAATGATTACAATAAGGTTAGTGCCTTTAATACAAGGGAAAACTGTAAGCACTGGAAGGTTAGGTGACCTATGGGTCACCTTTCCAAGTACAGAGGCAAAGTTCAAAAGCAACCTCTACAGCTGCTCGGGTTAACATGACTATGAAATTGAACCCTCTTACCTGATCCCAATCATGTTTCCTGCCCCGTCCTTTCCCCCTCCTCCCTTGCCTGGGAGCAGGATTTCAGAGACTATAGCCTCAAGGAGAGCATCAAGGCTAAACCCCAAAGATGGGAAATGGAACTCATCAACAAATATTGCTGTGAACACCTAGTGTGTTTAAGAGCTTCAAGGTAGCCAGAAAAAGTTGTATAACCCAAGAGTATTAGGATACTGTTGTGGGCACACAACTGCTTTCACAACCCTGAAATTGCCCAGATGTTGAGGGAAGTCTAGTTTTTTAAAATATATATATCTGGCTCCTTTGTGTTAAGATTTTATACAACTTTTTTCCTTACTCTCTTCTGTATAATATAAACAGATGAAATGTAGTATTAACAAAAAGTAATTATATTTTGTGACTAAAATGTAAATAATTTACAATTCTACTTTCTGTCTTTTTCTTCTTTACTTTCTATTGTGATCTCACTTTTCAAAACACCTTTCCAAAGGAAATTTAGGAACTCATTGTCTTTGCCTTCCTATTTTTTAAATATATTTTTATTGATTTCAGAGAGGAAGGGAGGGGGGGAGAGAGAGAGAGAGGTCAGTGATGAGAGAGAATCACTAATCAGCCACTTCCTGCATGCCCCAGAGCTTGCAATCCAGGCATGTGCCCTGACCGGTAATTGAACTATTACCTCCTTGTTATTGGTCGATGCTCAAACACTAAGCCATGTCAGTCGGGCTGACTTCTTGTTTTAACTGTTCTTCTCTGCAGTCTTGTCTATAATAAGTTCATGCACCCAAACTGAAAGAAAGCATAGTTGTAAATTTATATAACATAGTTTCTGTTACCATGCTTTTATAAAACCACATTTAGAGGTTTGTAAAACAAACAGTTAACAGGTTTAGAGTCTAATTGACCAAATATTTTTATTTCTAAAAAGGGCAGAAGTGGAGGATTTTGTGATTAAAATGCAAAGGAAATTTCAGCAAAGAATTGTACAACCCTGGTAGTATAGAAATTAAATGGTGAAAAAAAGAACGGAGGACACAGTGAATTCCTAATTTCTAGAAGAGGAAAGCTAGCATAGGAATTCTATGAGAATTTATTCTTAAATAAAATCAAGTCTCTCTCTCTCTCTCTCTCTCTCTCTATCTCTCTCTCTCTCTCTCTCTCTTCTCTCTCTCTCTCTATCTTGTATAATTTTGTAACATTACCACTAATTCTGTGTGCCGGAGTTCACTTTCTCATGGTTTACCAAATATGATTTTGTTTATATTAGTGAAATTTAAAAGGATTCGTTGTCAAATCAAAGAATGGAGAAAATATCTGTACCAAAGATAAATGTAGCTGATTTTATAATAGCTAAGGAAATATGGCTTTATACATTTTCTCTATTTACCAGTAGTGGAAGCATACTCATCACATGTAAACCTTGCAAGTTTTATCCAATGTATGTTTATTAAACCAACGAATTGTTATTTGAGACAAGTAGAGACTTTTAAGCCTCCGGCTTTTGATAAATTGCAGAAGCCCGTGTAACTGCCCGAGGACCAATCTGACAGGAATTGGCAGCAATAACAAACAGAACAATGAAGGTCCATTATCTCAGAGTTCACAGAAAAATGACTTGGCACCTAGCCAGTTGCATAATCAGTCTACTTTAGTATTTATCACACAAACCAATGGGTTTTTCCAAATAGTAGTAAATTAGGTGTGGTTCTTTTTTTTTTTTTTCTTTTTTTAAAAAGAGGATTTCCTGACAATCAGTCAGGAAGTTATGATAATATCTTTGTATATTTTCATAAAATGGTACATTATGCACCTATGATAAGAAACAATGGGCCCTTGGTACCAGCTTTTTTACTCTGCACGTTCGGAGAATTTTATTTTCGATGGTTCTTTTTTGACTTGGTTAGTCTACCTCAAGGGTGACTTTACTACGGCCTAATTTCCTTGAAATATGTACGCTGCCACGGTCCATTGCAATAAGCAAGGAGAGTCACACTGCCTGCATGGCAGCCTGGCTCCTCCCATAGGAAGAGGAGAGCAAAGCAGAGGCAACCTGCTATTCAAACATTCCCTACGACACAGAAAGCCAGGGCTACTCATGTATGTATTTGAAGTCCAATACAGTATCTGTATTTATTAGCACGTTGCAGTAATTGCTGCTCAAGTAACTTTTCTAGTTGTCACAGTATATCAAAACTAAACTTTCAAGTTGTTTGTTGTGAAGAGAAAATATTCCTGAACCTCAAATCATTTAAGCTTATACCTAATATGGAAGTTGCCATAAAGAAGGTAAATATTTGTTTTCTAATATTAATTTAAAAATGCTTGATTTCTATTAATTGAATATACATACTATAAACCCATTAACAAACCTACAAGTAAAATTAAAACATGACTTACTCTTGTATGTATTTAGTGAAATATTTTAAATTACATTAAAATAATTGCTCAAACATCAAATAACGTTCAAAATGTTCAAATATTCAAAATCAATTTAAAATTTGAATAAGGAACTCCTTCTTGTAAAATTTTATACAAGGCAGCTACAAAAATTACAGCTAACATGATATTAATGGTAAAGACTGCATACTTTCCCAGAAGGAATGAGGCAAAGATATCTACTTCTATGTAAGAAAAAAAAATAGAAGGCACACATATTGAAAAAAAAAAGTTAAGTTGCCTTTATTTGCACGCAACATGATCACCTATAGAAAATCCTATGGAATTACAAAAGAAAGATATTAAAACTAATAATTGAGTTTATCAGTGTTGCAGGATGGAAGATCAATGTCTAAAAATCAATCATATTTCTAAACAGTAGTGAAAAATGCAACTTGAAATTTTAAAAAGGAATACCATTTAAAATAGCATCAAAAATATTCAGTATTTAATGAGAAATCTGACCTAACATGTTCATATCTATACATTGGAAACTACAAAACATTGCTGAGAGAAATTAGAGAAGACTTAAATTAGTGGATACCTAGGGTGTGTTCATGAATTAGAAATGTGGTATTATTAAAACGTCAATTCTTGCAAAATTTATCTGTAGATTCAGTGAAATCCCAATCAAAATCTTAGCATTCTTTTTTATCTGTAGTAATTCATAAACTGATTCTAAAGTTCATATGAAAATGCAAAGTACCTGGAATGGTCAAACTAAAATTATATAACACATTTTCAATGTTCTTATTAATGCCCTGCAGAAGAGCAGTATGCAAGCTTTGAGTGATTTCCTGAATGTAAATCCTTGCCTCACTGATTACCAGGTATGTTAACATCTCCATTTGTTTCCTTATATATATAAAATTAAAAACAAACAAACAGGACTCCAACATTGTGGCTGGCAGGACCAGAGTGAGGGAGAGAATGAGTGAGGGAGTGAGGGAGAGGGTGAGTGTGTGGGCTTGGGGGTGTGTGGGTGAGGTGGGGGGTGGGTCACTCAGATGGTGTGCAGGAGTCTTCGGGATGGGTGATTCAGCTCTCCTGGCCTGGGAGCCGCTGCTACCCCCACAGCAACTCCCCTGGCATGGCTCTGGCTTCAAGATCTCACCATCTTGACAATTTTACAAGGTCCTCCTGCACAGGGAGCAGCAAAGACTAGGCATCCAGCCTCACTGTCACTTGGACTCACTCTCAGCTGGGTCCAAACCCACATGCACCCCACCCTGAATCTCGAGCCAGAACACCAAGGACTCTAGCTGAGGACACTGCCCCAGACACCAACCACCTGCAGAGGACAGGAAGGACCTGACCCTCGAGACTGCCACTGACCCAGCAGGACTCAGGGCCCTGCTGTGAACTTATCAATGCCACCACTACTGTGCTGCCACCACTGCCCCAGAGCTTAGTGCTCTGCTCCACCTTCAAGGCTCTGGGCCCCAGAGCAGGACCTGCACTGAAGGCCAGGGAGATGTATGTAGTCTCCTTCCCTGGACCTACTAGAACTGAGGACCTGAGGATAGTGAAGAGCTGCAGATCTGTAGGACTTTGTGCTGTTGAACAGAAAGGGGACTGGATAGTAGGACCAGGAAGGATGATCTGCCCTGCCATCTTTCCCACCAGCAAAACAGCTACTTCTGACCCAATCTGCAGAGACCTAAGATAAGGGGAACAGCCTAGGGCTGGAAATCTGTGCCCCTGCAGGTGGCAGTGAGGAAGGCCACCAAGCCAGGCAGAGCTGAAGGATTGGAAGGAAAGGAAATGCCTCCTCCCTCCCCGCCCCCAAGCTACTGGCACCACTCCCAACACCAGCCTGATCAAACCATCCTGGCCAAGACCAGGATACTGTGCCCCACCCCAACTCTCCACCCCCTTGCAGAGCCCTGCTCCATAGGGGAAGGGAGAACAGCTCAGAACAGGGAAACTCAAGGCATGAGACTCTAAGCAGACCCTTCCTCTGGGCTAAGGAGGCCCCACTCACTGGACTACTAGGAGCTTCAACCTATCAGCCTCAATCAGGATGCCCAGGGCCAGTGACTCACATTGGCCTGCAACAGAGAAGCTCCTGGGAGGTCCAGGATAAACATACCAAGGGACCAGATTCGATATCAGAACAAACTCCTGTGAGTTTCACAAATAGCAGACCCAAAGGTTTTTGAATGTGTGAGTGATGTGGTCTTGGTTTTGTGTGTGTGTGTGTAGAGGGGGGAGGGGGGAGGAAGAGAGGGGGAGGTGGCTTTTGTTTTTTTTGTCTGTTTTCCCCCATTTTTTTCTTTCTTTGCTATTTTTCTTGCATATCTGTAAATCCTCTTTCCTTTGATTCTATTATTTTTTGTTTCTTTTTATTGTTATTAATTGTTGTCACTTTATTTTTCTTTTCCCATTTAACTTTTTCTATCTATATCTTTTTAAAAATATATATTTTACTGATTTTTTTACAGAAGAAGAAGGAAGACGGACAGAGAGTCAGAAACATTGATGAGAGAGAAACATCAATCAGCTGCCTCTTGCACACTTCCTACTGGGGATGTGCCTGCAACCAAGATACATGTCCTTGACCAGAATTGAACCTGGGACCTTTCAGTCTGCAAGCCAATGATCTATCCACTGAGCCAAACCAGTTGGGGCTATCTATATCTTAATATATCCACTGTTACTATGATTTAAAATCATTATTATTATTTCACTTATTTTCTGTTTTCCTTTTCCTTCCTCTACTGGTTCTTTTAACTTTCTTCTGCTCTCATATTGCCATTTTTTCTTCTTATTTCTCCCTCTTTCTTTATATTCCCTCTAAGTCTTCTGGTCTCATGTCTTTTAGTATTCTTTTTATTTTTATTTCCTTGCTTTCTCTTCTTTTTCCTTCTTAGTCTTCCCTGTTGTTGCTTTGAGTAACTTGATTTTCATGGTGTTTTTGGTTCAGTACTATTGTGTCTTGCTCTGTTCTGTCAGGGCCTGTATAACAGCTGGTAAAATGAGGTTGGTGTTAAGCCTCACTGTGAACAAGTCATAGGGAGATCCCTCCCATGAATTACGCATCAATAGTCAACTCCCAATTACAGAAGGAGAGCCCAAATAATGCAGACAAGGAACAATCCTAGAGCATCCACCTCAGGATATCAAAGAGACTGCACCACTAAATCCTCAAGACACTTTCTACATAAGGCTATCCCACAAAGACTGGTAAACATTACAGTTCTATCTAATACATTGAAGCAAATACAAAGAGACAGGTAAAATGGGTAAACAAAGAAACAACCCCCAAATGAAAGAAATGGAGAACTCTCCAGGGAAAGAACTAAATGAAATGAAGGCAAGCAACCTAGCAGATAGAGTTCAAAGCAATGGTTATAAAGATGCTTAAGGAACTTAGTGCAATTTACAACAGCATGAGAAAGGAAATAGAAACCATGAACAAGAACCAGACAGAAATGAAAAAGAATATATCTGATATCAAGGACACACTGGAAAGAATTAAAAGTAGATTGGATGAAACAGAGAATTGAATCAGCCATTTGGAAAACAAGATAGAAATAAATACCCAATGAGAGCAGCAAATAGAAAAAAATCAATTAAAAAGTAGGAAGATAGTTTAATCGTACCAGACAGCTGTACCGGTTTTTTGGTAATTTCTGAATCTGACACTATACCGCTTTGCCTAGGTACTTTGCCTAGTATGTGAAAAAAAATGCATCACAAACTAAAAATAACCAACCAATCATGATCAAACCTCATGGTTAGCCATTGCAAATGTCTGCCCCCATGTGTTTGAATTGACTTTGTGTGGTTTAAGGGGCAGTTAGGTTCAGGGCCTCAAGTCTGGTAGGGTTAAGGGAGCTCTAGGACAACAGGAAAGATAACATTTGCATCATAGGAATACCAGAAGGGGAAGAAAGTGAGCAAGGGACAGAGAACCTGTTTTAAGAAATGATAGAAAACTTCCTCAACCTGGTGAAGGAAAAAGTCACACAAATTCAGGAGACACAGAGAGTCCCAGTCAAGATGAATCCAAAGAGACTGACACCTAGACATATCATAATTAAGATGGCAAATATTAAAGACAAAAGGCAGCAAGAGAGAGACAGAAAATGACCTACTAAGGAGTTCTCATTAGAAATTCAGCAGAATTCTCAATAGAAACACTTCAGGCTAGAAGGGAATGGCATGAAGTATTTAAAGTAATGGAAGCAAAGGCCTGAATCCAAGACTACTGTATCTAACAAGGCAATCATTTAAAATTGAAGGTGAAATAAAAAGCTTTCCAGACCAAAAAAAAAAGATAAAAGGAGTACATTACCAACAATGAAAGACATGCTAAAAGGGACTGCTTTAAGAAGAAAAGGAGAGAGGGTCATAGTCATAAAGAAAAGAAAAATGGCAATAAATAAATACCTGTCAATAATAACCTTAAATGTAAATGCTCCAATCAAAAGACATAGGGTGAGCCTTAGCTGGGTTGGCTCAGTGGATAGAGCATTAGCCTGCAAAGACTGAAGGGTCCCAGGTTTGATTCCAGTTTGGGGACATACCTTGGTTGTAGACTCAATCCCCAGCAGTGATCAGAGCAGTTGTGGGAGGCAACCAATTGATGTGTCTCACATCAATGTTTCCCTCTCTCTGGGTCTCCCCCTCCCTTCCACTCTCTCTAAAAATCAATGGGAAAATATCCTCAGGTGAAAATTAATAACAACACAACAAAAGGATTGGGTGACTGAACTGATAAGAAAACATGTCTTATGTATGCTGTCTACAAGAGACCCATTTCAGAGCAAAAGATACACACAGACTGAAAGTGAAAGAATGAAAAAAAAATATTCCATGAAAATTGAAAGGGAAAAAAAAGCTGGGGTAGCAATACTCATATCTGATAAAATAGACTTAAAAACAAAGGCCATAACAAGATACAAAAAGGCCACTTCATAATACTAAAGGGAATGACTCATCAGGAAAATATAACCCTTATAAACATATATGCACCCAATACAGGAGCACCTAAATATATATATTAAAAAAATCTTGATGGACTTTAAAAGAGAGGTCAACAGCAATACAGTCATAGTAGAGGTCTGACAAAAAATCAGTAAGTAAACCGAAGTCTTAAATGATGCATTAGATCAGATTATATTTATAGAACATTTCACCTCAAAGCAACAGAATATATATTCTTCTCAAGCACACATGGAACATTCTCAAAGATAGACCACATATTAGGGCACAAAATAAGTCTATACAAATTCAAGAATATTGATATCATACCAAGTATCTTCTTGAATACCAATGACATGAAGTTAGAAGTCAACTACAATTAAAAAAAAACTCAAAAACCATCAAATATATGGAGGCTAAATAGCATGTTATTAAACAATGAGTGGATTACCGCTGAGATCAAGCAAGAAATTAAAAATTTCCAGGAAACAAATGAAAATGAACACACAACCACCCAAAACCTATGGGGCACAGTGAAAGCAATCCTGAGAGAGAAGCTCATAATATTATAGGCCTACTTTAAGAAAACCACTAATAAATTATCTAAATGAATTAAAATAAAACATCAAGAAAATCCCAGAGGAAGTAGAAGGAAGGAAATAATAAAGTTCAGAGCAAAAATAAATGACATAGAGAATAAAAAAAATAGTACAAAAAATAGTACAAAAGATCAATGAATTCATTAGCTGGTTCTTTGAAAAGATCAAAATTAATGAACCTCTAGCCAGGCTCATTAAAAAATAAAGAGAGGACACAAGTAAATAAAATCAGAAGTGAAACAGGGGATATAACAATGGTCACCACAGAAACACAAAGGATTGTAAGCAAATATGATATCAACTATGTACCAACAAACTGGACAACCCGGGCAAAGTTTACAAATTCCTAGAAACATACAATCTTCCAAAACTCCATCTGGAAGGAAGAATCAGAAACCCTGTATCGGCCAATAACAACTGATGAAATTAAAGCAGTAATTAAAATACTCCCAGCAAACCAAGCTCCTGGACTGGATGGATTTCAGAAGAATTTTACCAAACATTCAAAGGAGAACTAACCCCTTTCCTCCTCAAAGTATTCCAAAAAAATTAAAAGTGAAAGAACACTTCCAAGCTCTTTTTACAAAGAAAACATAGGCAGCAAAATATCAGACATCTTGTCCTAGCCTATATGGCTCAGTGGATAGAACATCAACCCACGAATCGAAGGGTCACAGGTTCTTGGCCCCAAATGGTGCTCGTGCGGGAGGAAAGCAATCTATGTGTCTCTCTCAAACTGATGTTTCTCTCTCTCTGTCTCTTCCTTCCCTTCCACTCTCTCTAAATAAATCAGTGGAAAAACATTCTTGGGTGAAGACTAACAAAACAAACAAACAAAAAATCAGATATTTCATGTAGCAAAGTTTTCACCAATACATTGCCCAAGACAAAAGAAGCAAAGGAAAAAATAAACAACTGGGACTACATCAAAACAAAAGGCTTTTGCACAGCAAAAGAAACTGGCATCAAAATGAAAAGGAAGCCCACTGTATGGAAAAAAATATTTGCCAATGATACATCTGGTAAGAGGTTAATGTCTAAAATACATAAAGTACTCATACAACTCAATAAAGGGATGACAGCAACCCAATCAAAAAATGGAAAAGACCTAAATAGACACTTCTCCAAACGGGACATACAAAGGCCAAGAGACATATGAAAAAACTCTCAAGGTCACTATTCATCAGAAAGATGCAAATCAAAATGACAATGAGGTACTACTTCACACCTATCAGAATGGCTACCATCAACAAACAAAAAGTGCTGGAGAGGATGTGGAGAAAAAGGAACACTCATACATTTCTGGTGGGAATGCAGTCTGATACAGCCACTCTGGAAAACAATGTGGAGTTTCCTCAAAAATTAAAAATGGAACTGCCATTTGACCCAGTGATCCCACTTGTAGGAATATATCCTAAGAAGTCTGAATCACCAATCAGAAAGAATATATGCAGCACTATGTTCATAGTAGTGTGCCCAGTGTGCCAGCTCATAGCTAAGACCTGGAGATAGCCCAAGAGTCCATCAGCAGATGAGTGGATAAAGGTACCACATGATCTCACTTTTATGTGGAATCTAATGAACAAAATAAACTGACGAAGTAGATCCAGATTCATGGAAGCACACAACAGACTGAGGAAATGGGAGTGAGGAGGGAAGAGATCAACCAATGAAAATTACCGTATTTTCTGGCGTATAAGACGACTTTTTAAACCCAGGAAAATCTCAAAAATCTTCTCAAATAACGAGAAGGTTGGTGAGAGAATTGACCCAACTACCTCCTCTACTTTCCCTCTCTACCATTTATACCATTTCAGCAGTTTTGTCTTGACTTTTGAGAAGATTTTCCTGGGTTAAAAAGTCGTCTTACACGCTGGAAAATACGGTATATGCCTATTGGCAAGGAAGAAGTAAAACTGTCATTATTTGCAGATGAATCCTAAAATTCCACCTAACAACTACTTGAAGTGATAAATCAATTCAGTAAAGTAGCATGGGATACAAAATAAATATTCATAAATTGGTTGCATTTTTTTAATCTTCACCCAAGGATATTTTTCCATTTATTTTTAGAGAGGAGAAAGACAGAATATATTAACATGAGAGAAACACATCGATTGGTTGCCTCCTGCATGAGCTCTGACCAGGCCCGGGCTGGGGAGGAGCCTGCAACCAAGGTATGTGCCCTTGACTGGCATTGACTTGGGACCCTTCCATCTGCAGGATAACACTCTATCCACTGAGCCAAACTGGCAAGGGTTATTGGTTGCATTTTAAAACACCAATAATGAACTATCTGAAAGAGAAACTAAGACAACAATCCCATTTACAATTGCATTTAAAAAATAATAAAGTACCTAGGAATAAATTTATCCATGGAGGTAAAACACCTGTACTCAGAAAATTATAAGACATTGAAGAAAGAAATTGAAGAAGATACAAATAAATACAAGCATATAGTGTGGTCATGGATGGGAAGAATTAATATCCTTGAAAAGTCCATACTACTAAAAGCAACTTATAGATCCAATGCAATTTCTACCAAAATAACAATGGTGTTTTGCACAGAACTAGAATAATCTAAATATCTGTGTGGATTCCCAAAAGACTCTGAATAGCCACAGTAATCTCAAAAAAGAAGAAAACAGTTGGATATCAGGTAGTGTGATACTGGTGGTACTATACTATATTATATTACTATACTATAAGGCTATACTAATCAAAACAATGCGGTACTGGCATGAAAACACACACATGGATTAATAGAACAAACTTGAGAGACCAGAAATAAACCCACACTTATATGGTCAATTCATATATAACAAGGGAGACAAGAATATACATTGCGGGTAAAGACAGTCTATTTAATAAATGGTGTTGAGAAAACTGGACAGATACATGCAAAAGAATGAAACTAAACCACCTTCTTATAACATATACATGAATAAATTAAAAATAGATTAAGATTTAAATGTAAGACTCAAAACCATAAAATTCCTAGAAGAAAACATAGACAGTAAAATCTGACATTTCTCCTAGCAATATTTTTTCTCATA
>PVJC01031212.1:0-20786 GCA_004026665.1 Murina feae | reverse complement strand
GCAATCACGCTTTTCATCAAGATAACTTCTCTTCCAGACTGCAACCTCAGATTCACTTCTGCATCAAAGGCTTCCCCAGGCCATGGTCTAGGAAAACTACTTCGGGGCTATTATATAATAACTAGTGACCCAGTGCACAAAATTTGTGCACATTAAAATGGGATTAATTAGAGGAAATATTTTAATATTGCTATTTGCCTTTTCTCTATAAAAGAAGTGTCAGAGATTAAAGAAAATTAGTAAAACGTATATGAAAATCTTCCTCCTGTCAGTGTCTGGTATAATAGAAGTGTCAGAGATTAAAGAAAATTAGTAAAACGTGTATGAAAATCTTCCTTCTGTCAGTGTCTGGGGTGCACCATGGAACCCAGAGTTAAGTCTTCAACCACCCACATGCACCTCAAAATCGCTTGAGATTCAAACCTCGATGGCCCCCTTCATTGGGCTAGATCCAGACCAGGCTGGTCCCACCCTGTCAAGCCCTGCCAGGTAGGGGGATGCAGCCTCAGGTCCCCTTGGTGCCAAGGCAGGGGGGCATGGCCTGAGGTCCCCCATCAAGCCCTGCTGGGTGGAGGGAGTGGCCTGTGATCCCCCAGCCCAGCGCCGGGGCAGGGGGCACAGTCTGAGGTCCCCTGGCCTGGTGCTGGGCTGAGTGGCATGGTCTGAGGTCCCCTGGCCCAGCACCAGGGCGGAGGGCACACCTTGAGGGCCCCCGTCAAGTGCCGCTGGGTGGGGGGCACAACCTCAGGTCTCCTGTCAAGCCCTGATGGTGGAAGGCACGACCTGAGGACCCCTGTCAAGCCCCATGCAGGAGGTGGGTGGGCGTGCAGCCTCAGTTCCCTGCTGATTGCTCCTTAAGGCTCGTTATGGGAACTTAGCTTCAGCTGTGCGTGCAAATTGATGGTAGTGATGGTCAATTTGCATATTCCGTCTTTATTATATAGGATGGCTCTTTTGGGCCTAGTGCCTACTCAATATATCATGCATTATATATTTCCACAACTATCTTCTGGATCTCCCATCATATACTTGCCTATGTTTTTTAAATTCTCACCCGAGGATATACTTAGTGATTTTGAGGGAGGATGATAGGAAGAGAGAGAGAGAGAGAAAGAGAGAGAGAGAGAGAGAGAGAGGAAGAGAGGAGAATGTAAGAGGAAAAGATCCATTGGTTGCCTCCTGTATGTGTCCTGTCTGGATATTGAATCCACAACCTTTTTGGGTGTATAGGACGGTGCTCCAACCAACTGAGCCACCCATCATTTTCTGACCACCATGATTCCTGAGTATCTTGCACTTCCCTGATATAGTATATACATTTTATATATTTACCATATAGCTTACATATGCACATAAGTGTATTCATTGCAGAACTGTTACTAACATTAAAAGGGGAGGAGATTAATAAATCTGAATTTTCATAAATAGGAGACTATCATAATATACTAGAGGCCCAGTTCACCGAATTGTGCACCGGTGGAGTACCTCAGCCTGGCCCATGTCTTCTTGCAATCCGGGACCCCTTGAGGGATGTAGTAGTTCATGAAGTGGCAGAGCCCGGGCTCAGGCCAGGTGCCATGCTGCTCCTGCTCATGCTGGCCCCACTGCTCCTCCAGAGCAGGGAGAGGCTCGCACCACCACAGCTGTGCATGCCAGCCATGAGCCCTGTCTGTCTGGTGCCTGTCAGTCAGCTGAGCCGCACTCCCACTGTGGGAGCACAGTGACCACCAGGGGACAGATCCTGCATTGAGCATCTTGCCCCTTGGTGATCAGTGCACATCATAGCCATGCATCAAAATGTCCACAGATTGCTTAGGGTTTTATGTATATACTAGAGTTCTGATGCACAAAATTCATGCAAGGGATGCTTAGCCCTCATAGCCCTGACTTCATCCAGAAGGTCATCTGGAAGGTCATTCTACTGTTTTGACAGTTCATTCTAATTACCATATTATGCTGTTATTATTATAAAAATAAATAATTGAAAGGTTCTAAAGTAAATATCATAAAATCTATACTCCAGCCTTATCTTCACTATTTATTGGAAATGTAAAGAGGGGCCAAAATTTAGTGTTCTGTAAATGAGGATAGGAATTTCTGTAATATAGTCTGCTACAAAATGCATATAAGAACATTTCGTGAATTATAAACAACTATATGAAAACATACTAACATTTAGTCATTGATTTATCATTTTTATCACATCATTGTTGGTAGAGCCACTTTAGGGCTTCATTGTAAGTATTCTACATACTTTGCAGGCTCTTCTCAGTAACTGTTTTCATGCTTGCTAATTTTTTCTGTATATATTCTTTATATTTGGAGCTAAAACTGTAGAAAAGTAATACCTTAAACCCAAGCCCAAAACAAAAGAGAAATAATGATATCAAAAGCATTATCATTCTTTTCTCTTTTACATCCAGGAGGCTGGATTTATTGAATCTTGTAGTAAGAGTTAAGTGACTTCATTTTTATATGGACCTCTGTGTTTAAAAGCAATGATTTTTCATTTCTCTGTGGCCCAGTCATTGAAATCTGTGACAAGTTTGAATTCCAAATCTGTCATTTACTAACGGTATGAATTTGGACAATACATTTAACTTCACTGAGCCAGCTTCTTGACTTGAAAATGAGAATAATATTAACTTTTTGTAAGTGGGAAAATAAAGTGACTTATAATAGGTGCTATGTTAAATGTTTCGTTTACCTCAGGCCTAGGTCACAAAAGGTTCATGCCGGTTTTTTAAGATGACTGAAAAATAGTTGGCAAAATTATTCAGTTTATTTGATGGCTGGTAATCAACCATTTTAGCCATTCATATTCATTATAAAAGAAAATTAAGTCTTAATGCTTTTCAATTATGATCAAATGAATATTTTTTTAGTATTCTCACTTTCTAAGTAGATAATTATGATTAAATTGGACCTTGTAACACTATCTATATATAAAGACCATCTTTATTTAGAAGAATTTGTCCCAAATGATTATATTTTTGGCAAACAACATTGATTATGTGTCAAATTAATCCTACCTTTCATATCCCACTTCTCAGTTGGTTGCCAAGAATCATATTTGCAAAGATAGCTAACTGTCTGATAGCCTAAAAATGTTTTTGTGTCAGTATATTTTTACAAGTAGAAGTAAATATCAGGTGCTTTTTAGTAAATGAAAAAGGGAAAAAGCAATTATAAATAATATGCTTGTGACTCATTATTGGATTAAATAGCAAAAAGTAAATTAGCTTACATTCAGCTGTTCAGAAATTTTATAAATCCTCCACATCTATCATGGAAGGTTACCTTATGTTCGCACTTAAAAGAGCTCACTGATTGTAAAGGTCAATATTGATTAATGAATTTTTCAATAAAAGTAATCCATCATATGAACTACATTGAACTATTTAAAATATGTCCTCATGTAATAAAAAATAGAAACTATTGTGGGAAGCCGCCTATTGTCTTCACTAGCAGAGAGGTGTGGAGACTGGTGATCCTTGAGGCCCTGGCAGGGTTGAGAGCTGTGCACCCACTCTTTAGTTGAGACAATGGTAGCTGAAGCAACTTCCCCACCAGATAGTCATGTAAATCGTTATTGATAAGATAGTTTGTGTGTTGCTGGAACTTGCCTGCCTAAGGGCTATAGGTGTTTCCCATAACCTCAATAAAAGGGATAAGCAAGGTCAGAGCAGTGGTAGTTCTCCCCCTAGAGGTGGACTCCCACCTTGTCCCCATTTCCCAAATTAATTCTTTTCTAGTCTCTCTTCATTTTGTGTGTGGCCTTCTTCAGAACCCGAACCCTCAACAGGAACCCTGAACCATGTGGGATATGAAAAAAGATCCCACAAACTATAAATGTTTTAGAATTCTGGAAAGATGGTATGTTGCATTTGAGTTGGAGAAACTTGAAAAATTGAAGTCTTCTTCATTGATTATTATGGGGGAACAAGATAAGAATCATTTTGAGAGGTATCATAATTTTTATTGACTCTGTGTTTCTTCTTTACCTATACCTTATACCTACCAGCAAATTAAGATAACTCATGTATCATTTAACTTAAATGTATACATTTATACAGAGAACTTCATTTCCATAACTGCTAAGTGACCAAAAGGGTGAAAGTTTTGATCATTGCAATTAAAAGGAAGAGGGGGAAAAAGATAAAGAAAAGAGGGAAAGTGAGCTTTCAGCAATTAGTGGAGACTCTACACATCTTTGATAGTGTTAAAATCTCAAAGCAGCTGGAGTCACAAAACAAGCAGCTGTTCAATATGCTCTATATGTTTGGAGGTGCGTGTGTACATGCATGCATAAGTAAATCACAGGGCTTGAAATAATAGCGGGAAAGAAATATGTCATTGAGAAGTCCTTGGCTTGAATTTTTATCATTAAAACCTGAAGATGCCCACAAAACACTGCTACCTTGCAAATTTAGTTTCACACCATTTTTAATGAAATAAAGTATGCATAGTACTAAAACTAAATAATGTGGTGTTCTAACAGTCAAGACATGAAATTCTTGTAGCAAATGGTAGGCTGCTTCACTAAGCTTTATTTCTGTTCTTGTGGTGGCTCTTCGTTTTTTCAAATCTCTCTTCTTCTGTCACTAGTTGTAGTCTCTGTTTTATACTAAACTTTATATAGGACCCTATAAAAGGTCCAGAGCAAAACAATTAGTATGTTCTCTCCTTAAACCAAAATTTTATATTGGTAAAATGAGGCAAAGTGGGCATCAAATATGGACTTGATAGGTTGCCTTGCAGAATCTTTCCTCTATATGTCCAGCCTGGATTGTGTTTTGGGTCAAGGAGTCGCAATCCATTTTCTGCATGTGAGTTCTTCCTTTCTCTTTAGTGGGGCTACCTATTTTACCAAACCTGACAAGAGACCATCTTCAATTGAACTTTCCCCTGTGGACAGCTCTATTTATCTTTTCTTTACTATGCAAAAGTTTAAGGTTACAAATATCATTTCCTTACTATGGTGAAATGGATATTGGACAATGAGTTAGAGACCAGAGAATTCTTTTATTTATTTATTTATTTTCTAGGAAAAGGTGTGCTTTTTGACAGCCACAATCATCAGCAGGTAGAGCAGTATAAGAGGAATGGTTGTGCATGTCCACTCTCCTCCCCTCATCTTTTCCTCTGAGAAACTTAACAAAATGATTCTGGTACTTTTTTTTATTGCATCACAGAATTTTTCTCAAAATCTTGTTCCAGAATGCCAACTTACCCAACAATCATGGTTTGGTATAGGAGATAAAGCTAATTTTGCATCCCTAGACTACATAATCTCTGAATTCCTTTTCAGATATAACATTATATAGTTCTCTGATTTTAATTTATAATGGCTCCTATTTTGGTTGTATAAGAAAAATTTAGTTAGTTTTGCTAATGTATGTACTGGGATGAATAATACAAAATACTAGATAATAAAAAAATAATACATTTTCTTATATAATATAACTCTTTCTAGTATGTGTGTTGTATGTGCTCTTATTTACAGAGGTTAACAGGAAGTAATATAATTGATTGGAGGGAATTATAGATTATACTAGAGGCCTGTTGCACAAATTCATGCACAGGTGGGTCCCTCTGGGTGGCCTGCAGAGATCGGGCTGAAACCCACAGTCCAGCTCCCTCCTACCACTTCCACTCATCTGGTCCCCACTGTGCCAGCCTTGGGCTCACGCCCAATCAGTCCTGATTGGGAGAGGCTTGTGCTGCCACAGCAGCGCTCTCCAGCCATGAGCCCTGCATCTGGTGCTCTCCCAAGGGGAGTGGCCTGGAAGATCTGGCTAAAACCAGCTCTCTGATATCCCCTGAGGGATCCCGGATTTCGAGAGGGCACATTCCAGGCTGAGGGACCCCATTGGTGAACTATCGGGCCAGGGAGGGACCACAGGGGAGTTCCAGGGGATGTCCGGCCCATCTCACTCAGTATTGATTGGATAGACCCCAGCAGCAAGCTAAGCTACCAGTCAGAGTATCTGCCCCCTGGTGGTCAGTGCATGTCATAACGAGCAGCTGAGCAGCCTTAACATATCATTAGCATATTATGCTTTGATTGGTTCGGTTGTTCTGCTGATAGGTCTATTTACGTATTACCCTTTTATTATATAGGATACTACATTAAATTTATCTGCTACATAATGATTAATATATGACTCTGGAGTTAATCTTTCTAAATCTGGAGATTAAAATAGATAATTTTTATGTATTTTTACATGTGACTGTGTTTTTTATCTCAAACTTTTATATGTATAATTTTATAATTTTTGAGGTACATTTATATTAAACTAGAGGCCTGGTGCACAAAAATTTGTGCACTCAGGGGGGTTCCTCAGCCCTGCTTGTGCCTTTTCACAGTCTGGGACCCCTTGGGGGATGTCCACTTGCTGGCTTAGGCCTGCTCTCTGGGGAATCAGGCCTAAACTGGCAGTCAGACATCCCTCTGGCAGCCTGGGAGCCCTCAGGGGATGTCCATTTGTCAGCAGGGAACAGGGCTAAGCTGCAATCAGACATCCTTAGCGCTGCTGAGGAGGCAGGAGAGGCTCCCACCACCACTGCTGCTGTGCTGGCAGCCATCAGTCTGTCTTGTGGCTGAACAGAGCTCCCCCTGTAGGAGCACACTGACCACAGGAGGCAGCTCCTGCATTAAACGTCTGCTCCCTGGTAGTCAGCGTGTGTAATATTATTATATTCCCAGTTGTTCTGCTGTTAGGGTCAACTTGCATATTACCCTTTTATTATATAGGTTGTTATATTTATTTAATTATTATTTATTTATTTTTATTTTTTAGCAGATTTTTTTTTCCAGAGAGTGAGAGAAATATAGATCAGTTGCCTCTGCTATGCCCTCAACTAGAGTATATGCCCTGACAGGGAATGAAACCCAACTTTTTGGTGCATGGGGCAATGCTCTAACAAACTGAGCCTAACCTGCCAGAGCCTAATTACTATTAATTAGTGTAAACTAAAAATAGAATTCAACTATGTATACATTAATAATGTTCTCATTTTTATTTTAAATGCTAAATGATCTAAGCTTTTAATCAAAATATTTTCTAAAAGTGAATTTCTACTTGCTTATATAATCAATAATGGCATTATTTACTACAATAATGAAACAATCTAGTGACCAGTGGTTTTTCATAAATTTATTGAAAGTAATAACTGTACATTTTTATTGCTTTCTGTGCTGATTTCATGGACACGAGAAGCTACTATGCTATTTAATAAAACTTTAGCCTCAATCTATTTTGGTCTAGAAGAATTCCTATCTGGTGCTATTTTTCACATTTATTTAAAATCATATAACCTCTCTTATCCTTGAAAATCATAGCTCTAATAATTTTTAATTTATTTTGTATATATTAGTTATCTTACCATTAATCATAATTAATTTATTTGATGTTTATATGCATGCCATTAAGATAGTACTTCTAAACTTACACTTTGTCAGTTTTCATTAACTGACCAATTAATTACATGTAGGTACTTATCATTTCGGTCTTCCTTTGAAATTTCAAGAACTGTGTAAAACAATTTATGTTAAAGTCTGAATGTTGAGAATGCATTAACTAGAATAAAGACAGAGCCAATTATAATAACTAATAGTCTAAAATGGAATTTATTTTGCCCTTGATTCTTTCTAAATTACTTTTCTTTTTATTTACTTACTTTTTAACTTTGTCTTTTGTAACATGTTTACTTTAAAGATTAGCATTCTGAGATATCACTTCTTATCTCTTTTTTTTCCTATGTATGCTTTGTCTTTACATTTACTTACAATTTATATTTGTTCTAGTTTTATATATGTTTTGAAGTTAGCATATATTCATATATAGAATGGTTAAAATGAAATTAAAGCAGAGATTATAAATAATATAGTAGAAATAAAAAATTGTTCAGCTGGAAACCAGAATGATATTGTTGCTGAAATTTAGTATTAGATGTGACTATGTGTTTTCTAATTTGTTAAGGAAAAGAACAAAAGCATTTTCAATTGTCCAGTTTAGTAAAAGAGATAAAGTGTTATTAAAGTTTTAAATCCCAGATGGCTCTGTTTTCTATGTCTAGAAATTGTTACTCGAACCCTTCAACACCTCACCCCACTTCATTCATTCACCAGTTTATATGTTATCTCCTTTTTGAAAACATTATATTATGTACTCAGTAAGGAATAACATTTTCTCTGAATTATATATTAATAATTTTGAAAGCATAGAATACCTATCATCCTATCATCTGAGAGGCAGGTAACAGACAGTGAACTATTTCCAACCCTGACAATAATCCTGCAAAATTTATGCTATTTCATTCACTTTATGGATGATGAAACCAAGACCAAGAGAACCTAAGTAATTTGCACGGGCTAAATAATTAAAGGGCAGAATTTTTAAACTTTATTTCAATAGCATTTTGTAATCTGAGGATCTCCTCAGTTAGAATGTTCCTTTAAAAAACTTTACATAGCTGTGTAATATCTCATAAGTTTAATTCACTGCTTCTCAAAAAAGAGAAAATATATGAAACTCATTGACAGTCAAATATTACTGTGCTATTTTGCAGCATGTGAACTTATGAATCAAGGCATCTTGGCCCTGGTCAGCTCCATTGGCTGCACATCAGCAGGATCGCTCCAGTCTTTGGCAGATGCTATGCATATTCCCCACCTCTTCATCCAGCGAGCAACAGCTGGAACCCCAAGGAGTGGCTGTGGACTCACACGGAGCAACAGGAATGATGACTACACACTCTCTGTTCGCCCACCTGTCTATTTAAATGAGGTTATCCTGAGAGTGATTACAGAATATGCCTGGCAGAAATTCATCATATTCTATGACAGTGAATATGGTAAGTGTTTGCAATTTGTGTGAGTTTTGTAAGTGATATTTTTATGGCAAGCAACTTTATTAAATCTTAAAAAAATTTAAGGAGCTTACTCATTATCATTTGCGGTTTTCTTTTCCTGTCATATTCTTCTAATAAATCTAGCAGCAACAAAAAAGTTTTAAGAAAAAGTTCACTCATTTCTATTAAATCCCTTTGAAGTCAAATGCTATATAATAAAAGCTTAATATGCAAATTATCCCCTCGACTGGGAGTTTGACCAGGGGATGGGGCTGGCCAGCCAACTGCCCATGGCTCCTACTCCTTGCTGGCCCCACCTCAGCCAGCAGTGGCCGCAGGCAGCTAGGGGAAGAGAGGCACCAGCTGGCAGCCAGCAGCCAGCAGCCACTAGGGAGCCTACCTGTACACAAATTTTGTGCACTGAGCCTCTAGTTTTAATATAAATTCCTACACTGAATGTTGCCAATACATATTTCCAAAAGAAATCTAACTCCAGTGCATCTTCATTTTTCAAATAATTGGAAATCATAAAGACAATACTGTATTTTGTCCTTTCAAAAACATATCTCTATCCTATATAATAAAGAGGTAATATGCAAATTAACCCTCATGCCCTCACAAAATGGCTGCCTATGACCATGCCAGCAGGGGAGTTAGAGAGGGATGTCCAAACAACTGAACAAGCAGGCTGCGTGGGGCAACCAGACTGGCAGGAGGGTTAGTGAGGGATGACCGAATGACTGAACAGCAAGCTGCGTAGGGTGACCAGGCTGGCAGGGGGGCCATGAAGGGTGACCAGGCCAGTGGGTGGGGGGCAGTTAGGGGCAACCAGGCAGGTAGGTAAGTGAGTGATTAGGAGCCAGTGGTCTAGGATTGTGAGAGGGATGTCCAACTGCCAGTTTAGGCTCAATCCCAGGATCAGTTAGATATCCCTCAAGGGGTCCCAGATTGGAAAGGGTGCAAGCTGGGCTAATGAGTCACCCTCCTCTCTACCCCCCCACATGCATGAATTTTGTGTTTAATAATAGACCACTTTGGACAGATCTTGGAACACTGAAAAAAAATGCTTATTTATATTTATTGGTTCCAAAAAATCTGACATATCTTGTTTGCACCCTTATGAAGACTTTAATAACTACTTAGTACTTAACTCTTTGGAAGCCACTAAAATTACATTACTGTAAGTTAGCATGGCATATTGTCTACAATATGAAGTCTCACAAAATATTGAATAGCATGAGACACTTTATTTAACTTTCCAAGGTAAAACACAAAACATTTGTCCTAAATTTACCATAATTTGCAAAGATGCTTTGTCTCAGAATTTTTTACTTGCATTTAATTAAGCAAAAATGATATTATTTTTTATTATTTATTTTTCTGAAGTAATCTACTTGTTTCCTAACTGATCCCAGAGATATTTTCTAACTGATCCCAGAGATCGTTTATCTCTTATTTTTGTCATTGGAGGAATAAAGATAGATATAATCAAATGAGAGACATAAAAAGAGATTGGTAAGGAATATATATTTTGAAATATGAGTTTCCTCAGGTATTTGCCTTAAGAGGAAATCTCGGAACAATTTTTATATCCACTATGGATGTGTCCAGTTTTTAACAGTTGTATAAAAAAACAAACAAACAAAACAGCAAGACAATTTTACCTCCTGTAGTGCAACTTATTTTCTTTAGCAAGTAAATAAGCATTTTAAAAATAATGGTTTTCTTGTCTTAACCTACTCAGCGTTGTGAACAATATTGGAAAACAGATTTACAAGACTCAGCCAGAAAGAGGCATCAATAGAACTGAGCATAAAAAGGTTGGCAGAAATCTGGGGAGCAACAAATAAGAGATCCCGTGGACTCCCAGCGACCAAAGCACGTGGTAGTTACATTGAGCCCTAAATATCCAGAGGTCGCCTGGGGTTTTGGCAGCAAGAGTCTCATTAAACTTGATGGGTAGATTTTAGCCAAAAGTCTGTGGCACTCTCCGGAAGCACACTCCTTTGTGTCCAGCACGGAAATTGTTCTTTGTTGCTTAATTCAAGTTATGTAGGGGTCACCAAACAAAGACAAAGAGACTGAAATGAATAAAATAAACAAAAAGAAAATTAAAAATAATTGATCCATCAATAAAAATAAGGATTGAACAGACATTCAAAATTCACTGATAGGATTATTTACTGAACATAGGCTGCGGCGTATGGGTCTGTCAATTTTCTTCCAATACTGAAAAATTCATTATTTCAAGTTATGTTTTCAGCAGAGGTCATAAAAATGCTATGTATGATTATAAAAATCATGCATAATTATAAAAATCATGCATAATTATAAAAATCATACAAAATTATAAAAATCATACAAAATTATAAAAATCATACAAAATTATGTATGATTTTTAAGACCATACATAGCATTCTTATGACTTCCACTGAAACATAACTTGAAATAATGAATTTATAAAAATCATACAAAATTATAAAAATCATACAAAATTATAAAAATCATACAAAATTATGTATGATTTTTAAAACCATACATAGCATTCTTATGACCTCCCCTGAAACATAACTTGAAATAATGAATTTATAAAAATCTTTCAAAATTATAAAAATCATACAAAATTATAAAAATCATACAAAATTATGTATGATTTTTAAAACCATACATAGCATTCTTATGACCTCCGCTGAAACATAACTTGAAATAATGAATTTTTAAACCCTAAATATTTTTTAAGGTGAGAAAAGACTTTTTAGTTAGTCCTATCAAAATAGTCCTATAAGATAAGGAACAGAAAAGTGATTTTTGGATAAAGGCATTTTCATAACATTGAAATGAGAACTTTACTCTTTAATATAACTGTCCATATAGAAATCCTTTGTCATCTTGTTTCTAAGTCCTACGTGGGTTACATTAGAAAATTAAAATGATACATTTTTATTATTAATGAGGCAAATATTTTTGCAAATGTACTCTAAATTTGTAGTCACATAGAATCATTTACAGTCATTTGAAATTCCTCATTTTCTTTCCCTCTGTTTTCCTTTTAGTAAGTAAGATGTTATAACCTCTGTGTGTGACTGGGTCCCCCTAATGCCCATGGATGAAACTCCTCTGTCCTTTTGGGGAGCGAGGGGTATCACTAATAGAAGTAGGGTTTTAGGAATAATAATTTTAAAAAAGCATTTGTCTTTACTTTGATGATGAAATTTGCTTCTGACTTATTATTTAATTTAACAATTTATTAAAATTACTTTGCTTGTATCATTAAAATTATTTCCAGTGATACTCTTGTTAGTGAAAGAAAATTTCCCTTTGATACTTACAATAAATCTTGCTAGTAAAGAACTGGGCAAGAGTCCAAAATAAACATCAAACTATCCAAATACCTTGTACCTTGAAAAGGGTTATGCTTATTTACATATCCATTCATCAGTGTCCTCATTTTAAGTTCAAACATTGGATTTGCACTTGACTTTTATCTTATTAGGAATTGCTTTCATTAATGAATGGATTAAGCATCATCTATGGATGGAATCAGGCAGCCTGCTGGAGTCAAATGTTACTGAAGATATATTTTGCTTAGAGAAATATACTTTTAAAAAAAAGGACTAAGTTTCTATATCCAGTTAATTAGAGAAACACTTTTTTCAAAAACAGTTAATTATGATTAAGGGCACAGTATAAAAGTCTACTTTAAATTCCCTAACAAAGAAGAATCAAGTCTTTGATTCGAAGTAAATGCATGAAAAGAGAAAAGGAATGTGGACACTTTATTTGAATGGATTGATTCAAAACATTTTCTAAAAGGCTTGAAAAGAGTTTAGCAAGTGCTGATCTTTTTAAAAATGTGTCATTCAGCAAATGTTCATTGCTCATTTGCTTAGAGCAATGTAAAATGTGAGGTAAGAAAGTTTTGCAGAATGTAGTTTTAGCCTTTAAGAAGCTTATAATTAAAAAAACAAGGGGTAAAATATTTATGACTCTCTTAATAGAGAAAATAATGTAAGTATTATGAATTATGCAAACTAAACCCCAGTGGTGAGTGACAAAAGAAGTGTCTAACTTCAGCAGCAATAATCAAAGGCTGTATGGGTGCACTTGGACTTGATTGTTGCCTCTCAAAATCCCACAAGCTTTCACAAAGTATAGCAGATGGCTGATCCAATAGAAAGACTTGCAGCAATAAAAATATTAAAAATAATATCTCTCTATATTTTATTTGCCAGGAATTAAAATATTTTATATTATATAATTTACTCTCTTCAATATCTACTACCTAAATACCAAGAGCAATTTTCCCGTTTTCATCATAATGTGCTTTACAGATATTCTACCTTTCTAAATTTCTCTACCCTTATCTATTCTCATTTTTCAGTATCAGTATACGAACTGACAAATTTACTCATTGCCACATGCACTTCGAGCCTTTGAGAGGTGAGACCTGTACCATTTTTAGCAAAATAAAAACACTTATACCTTGCTGTGTTTCCTTATAATTTCTTCAAGTTAAAAATTTTATGTTAACTCTTTATACTCATTATATTGCCCTACCCTTTTAATTCTGCATCATTCTTAATTTGCTTAGCTTTCAACCAAATCTCTGAGAGGAAGTTTGGTCAAGTAGGGGGAAATGATACTCAGGAAGAGTTATTAAAAGCAATTGGCAGTAATCTAGGCAGACTCACTGTCAGAGATGTCTAAGCAAGTAATTATTTGAATATACCAATGAATGGCTAGATTCCAGAATCAGGGAACTGACAATATACAGAAACCAGAAAATTATAGGAGTAGGTGGTCCTTAAAATAGAATAAAGGCAGATAGATTGCTTTAGTGGGAGGATTCTGTTCTGAAAGTATTGATGTGAGAAAAGTTGAATTTCAGGCCTGGGAGAACTGAATAGAAATGATTTACTAGAGTGACATAAGCAGTAAGGTTGAAGTACTCTTTATCACATGAGCTATTTGGGTTCTTTCATTTCCTTTTTCTGAAACAATATTGATCCCAGCCTGATATTGGCATGGATATATTGGTAGGTTCATTTAATAGATCTAATTATGGAGACTGGAAGGATAATATGAATAATAATAATGGATCTAAGCAGCTTGTTATGGTAATGACATAGAGACATGAACTTGAATGTAGTGAGATACCCATTTACATACCCTCATCTACTTCAGTTTAACTATTGGCTTTATTCTTAGGCAAGACAGATGGCACTGGTTACTCTCAGCCTATCCTTACAGGTTATTATACAAACAATGATCCTTCCCCTTCTTTGTTTATCAAATATAATTTATATGGAAATATATCCATATATCAAGTCTCAGGCCCTGTTTTAGTCCTATACTAATCCCTGAAGGGTAGGCATACAAGGACGCATGGGCTTCCCTTACCAATTTGAAGGAAATCTTACTTGGAAGAAAAAATTATTTAACTAAAATTATAAAAAATTAAATTAAAGGTTAAATTAAAATGTATTAATTAAGTTAATTTATTTTACATTTTAACTTAATATCAAATTTAATTATATTAAATGTTTAATGTTAAATATTTAAAATTATAAATATATGTCTTTATAATTCAACCTTCAACATTGCCTTTGAAACATAAACTTTTTAAGTTAATTTTGAATTTGTTTATGTGTGTTTGGTCAGCTTAAACTTATTTTATTTACTTAGTCTTTCTGATATTTTCCGTACAGGTTTAATATAGTATTTTCTCTTTTACAACAAGATTTTTGGTCATAGGTAAATCTCTAATTTGTTAAACTCAGAATTTCTGAAAATCAGAGACCTAAAGTAAATAAAATGAAGTAGTGTGGCATGGGAATTACTACTGGAGTATAGTAAATAACTACTATATACATATGTTATATTAATCAAGTTTCTTTCTTTGTTTGGGTACATAGAAAAATGGCTGAATACAGTACTTTGGCACCCATTCACATAAAAACAAAAGAAGAAACTCAACCTTATGTAATACTAAATGGGTTATTGTCTCCCCTGCATCTAAAACACTGATTTAGTACTATTATATTAAGGATCAATACATAGTTGAGTGATTTGATGTTCCTAAACACTACCCTTAAGGATTCAGTATGTCACCCTTTTCTTATAATTAAATTGCCATACAGTGGGCCCCTTTGAAGTGAATATTGAATGATTATCTTCATGAATGCATTCCTAGGAATCACAAAATACATTCCATACATTTTAATGTAGGTTTAATCAAGGCCCATGAAGTGGACACATTCCTCTTAATTGATTGAAACTGTTTACAATTGCCCTGAAGGTATTTCCAACTATCTAATGACTTTATTATTACCTGACTCTCTAGACAATGGTAAAGCCATTTATTAGTCACTTGGCCACATTCCAACTTTGAGTTCTCTCATTTACTTCAATGTGCATCCATAATCATATAATTTATCCAAGCATCTTACTGAACAATTTCCTTTGCATTAATGCTTATTATGTCAAATAGGTAAAAATGATATGTTTAAATTTGTTCATCAGTAAAATGCCCTTTAAAAATATTAATCAGCCCTAGCCAGTTTGGCTCAGTGGATAGAACGTTGGCCTGTGGACTGAAGGGTCCCAGGTTCCATTCTGGCCAAGGGTACATGCCCAGGTTATGGTTCGATCCTCAGTAGGGGGTGTGCAGGAGGCAGCTGATTAATGATTCTCTCTCATCATTGATGTTTCTATCTCTCTCTTCTTCTCCCTTCCTCTCTGAAATCAATAAAGAAATATATATTTAAATATATATATATCAGCATTATTGTAGAGATAATGCATATATTGAAACACTATGATCTAATGTGAAAGCCACAAATTCTTATCAAATAGGAAATCTCAGTAATGGACCTCTATTGCTGGACTGTGTCACCTCAAAATAGGCTGTTATATTTTACTAGAGTCCCAGTGCATGAAAATTCATGCCAGAGTAGGCCTTCCTTCCTCTAGCTGCTGGCACCAGCTTCCCTCAGGAACCTGGGATCTGGGCTCCCCTCTTCCAGCCACCAGAAGGCACCAGGGACCTGGGCTGCTTCCCTCCTCCAGCCACCAACAAGCACCCAGAACCCAGGCTATTTACCTCTTCCGGCTGCCCACACGCACCCCGACATGGGCTGGGTTCCCTCTGCCCTCAGGTTTATCAGGAAGGAGGTCCAGAATGACATCTGCAAGATGTCTTATCTAATTAGCATATTACCCTTTTATTATTATAGACTAGAGGCCTGGTGCAAAAAAATTTGTCCCTCAGCCCGGCCTGTGCCCTATCACAATCTGGGACCCCTTGGGAGATGTCCACTTGCTGGCTTAGGCCCGCTCCCTGGGGAATCGGGCCTAAGATGGCAGTCAGACATCCCTCTGGCAGCCTGGGGACCCTCATGGGATGTCCACTTGCCAGTGGGAGCAGGCCTAAGCTGCAATCGGACATCCTTAGCACTGCTGAGGAGGGAGGAGAGGCTCCCACCACCACTGCTGTACTGGCAGCCATCAGCCTGGCTTGTGGCTGAGCAGAGCTCCCCCTGTGGGAGTGCCCCAGCCACCAGGGAGCAGCTCCTGAACTGAGCACCTGCTCCCTGTTGGTCAGTGTATGTCATAGTGACGAATCATTCTCAGAGCTTCTGCTGTTAGGGTCAATTTGCATATTACCCTTTTATTATACAAGATAGAGGCCTGGTGCATGGGTGGAGGCTGGCTGGTTTGCCCTGAAGGGTCTCCTGGATCAGGGTGGGGATCCTGCTGGGGTGCCTGGTCAGCCTGGTTGAGTGGCTGATGGCTGTTTGCAGCAAGGCTGGTTGGTTAGCAGGTACTTGGGATTTATTTTTCTTCTATATTTGAAACTCTATTGCCTTGAGCTGAGGCCACAGCGGGCCAAGGCAGGGGGGAGCCTTGGCTTCCTCCATCCCCAGGGCAAGCCTCCTGCTTGTTCCAGCTCTGTGGCTGCTGGCTGCCATCTTGGCTAGGTTAATTTGCATATAGTCGCTCTGATTGGCTGGTGGGTGTGGCAATTGGCTACTGGGCGTAGTTTAGGTGTAGCAGAGTGACACCAATTTGCATATTACTCTTATTAGATTAGATTACTATTATTTTCTAAATACACTACAAATGCCAAGGGAATACTCAATAAAGACTCAAGTTCCTTTTCAAGTAAGGGTTCTTCTAAACATTTTTTTAAATCAATAGTTAAAAACCTTATTTTCTCAGGAAAGAAGACATTTACAGAGTATGCTTTTCTATTCATATGTTGGGAAAATTTATTCTGCTCAATGATATATTTTATGTACCCAGCAGTATGACATATTCCTTTTTATCTGAAAGAAAGTCACAAGATTTTAAATATTAACTTTAAAACTCTGCCTTTTGTCATAATTTCAGAAACACCAAGATTGGCTTTATATAGTATTAAGGTCTCTTGTTCCAAATGAGGTCTTCAAGGCATTAAGTGATCAAAATGATTAAATGTACCTAATCTACTCAAATGAGGAAAAGAGACGAGTAGATGGGAAAAAATCAAACTTACAAATTATTAATGATGAATCTTTTTTTCTACTAAATTTAATATTTTAAAGGTGATATTTGAGTACAATTATGAGATTGAGAATTACTGTTTGAATGCCATTAAATTTAGTTATATTGCCATTACAATTTGGAGAATGGTAGTATTGTAAAGTTCTGCTATCTGCAGTAGGGTCCGTTATCAACAGGGGCTGTAAATAACAAGCTCCTTGAGGGCAGGGATTGTGTTTGTCTTGCTCAACATTCTCTTCCAAGTACCCCTCACAGTGCTTGGCACATTGTAAGCAGAGACTGGATTCCAAAAGGGATCTATTTGGATGTTGACTATTGGCTTGCAACGAATGAATAATATTTCTGATTCTGAGCTCAGTTCTGAAATGTGTTTATATATTACATTCCAATATGTCCTGCAACTTGTCCATTTATCATTTTATTTTAATCTTATATCAGTGATCATAATTTTCATTATTTCAAACAATTTAATAAAGTACTTTATGAAGCTGCAATCAGTCACTTCATCTTGGAGAGTTGTCATGGAAGTGGTCTAGAAAGGTTAGTTAATATGTCAGAGAAATTGATGATTACAAGAATATGAAGGTGTCAGGATGTTACCTAGACCAAATTTTAGTCTTTATCAAGATTCTCTTGTGTTTCCTATATTTTCTATAGAAAAGGGCAGTAAAGGAAAATTGGAGTTTTGACTGGGTTACTAAAGTCTTGATAATGAAAATATACATTGCTTAGAAATTCGCGGTTTACAAACTGCTTTGATATATTGCACATCGTATTTTCTTTCATCAGAACAGCCCTGGTAATTAAGCTGATAATTTTCCTTTTGCATTGATAAGGTGTGATTAGTTGCTGCTATTCTATGCTTTCATTCCTTTGTTTCATTTCTTTTATTGACATTAATCACATTAAAACATAATTACCTTTTTCAGTTGTCATCCCCTCCATAGAGTTAGACTAAATAGTAACTGAAAATAAAAGTTATTGGGAAAGGTATTAATATATTTATGTTTCTTAATGTTTTTATAAAAATGTTTCCTATTTAATTTTTTACTAGACAATCTTGTATTTATTTTCCCTTTTTACTAATTAAATTGGTGTAACATTGGTTACTAATATTATATGTTTCAGTTCTATAGCCCCACCTTCAAAGCCAGCAACATTATCTCTCTCTGAAATTTCCCCAAAGTCAACTAATTCTTCAGTAGTTGGATCTCCTTAGACGCTCCTCTTCTGCTTCCTTCTTCCAATTTTAAAGACCCTGTGATTACACTAGACCCACCCAAATAATACAAACTCTCACCCCATCTCCAGCTCACATGATGAAGAGCAGGTGATCTAGAACAGTAATTCCACTTTGCTAGGTAACCTAGCTTATTCTCAGATTCCAGGGATTAAGACTTGGGCATCTTTGGCAGGTTATGATTCTGGTACCACAGTTCCTATTTAGTGCCCAGAAAAAAGGCTTCTTGGTTTTTGCCCTAGTTTTATTTTTAATAACTTAGTTAATGAACCTTCCTTCCAATATTGTTGTACAATTATCTGGTCAATAGAATTAGTAATGGTTGGGAACTGCTGACCTGAAACTACCATTTAATTTTCTGCTATCAATAAACAGCACTTAGCCATACTCATAGGTCTGGAAGCTCCTTGAGGTCAGGCACCATGTATTGCCTTTTTTATTTCTGTAACCTTTATTTTAATTTCCAGCTAACTATTAGGCATACAGACAATGTAGTTAAATAATTGCAATGGTTGATTATGTTCATGAATTAACAAAACCAAAGGCCCATGCTCTTTTAATGATGATTTTCCACGGAGCAGCTAATAGGTTCAGATTCTTCTCACATCAGACTTACCAGTTGCCACATATCATGGGTGTTTGATGTTATTCTAAAGAAGCACAGCTATTATTATTTAACTCCTGCATTCCAAGAGTCTAAAACATTATGCTTGCTATTTTGGGTACCTAGCCATCATTCAATTTCAGGCAATTCTCTCCTAATGGACAGGAGAGGTTACTCTTAACAAGTAGTTATGCACTATCTAAACTAATAAAAGAGAAATATGCAAATTAACCATCACTCCATCTCTCTGCTACAACCACAGCCATGCCCACCAGCCAATCAGGAGTGAATATGCAAATTAACCCAACTAAGGTGGCAGCAGCCACGGAGCTGGAGCAAGCAGGAGGCCCTTGGAATGGAGGAAGCCAAGCTTCCCACCTGCCCTGTCAGCCTTGGGCTCTGCTCAGGCTCCACTCAAGACTACAAAGATTCAATTATAGAAGATAAATCCCAGATACCTGCTTCCAGCAAGGGGCGCTGGAAAAAAAAAAGAAAAAAAGGAAAGACTGGGAGCTTGGTTCGCCGAGGGGCATGGTCAGCCTGAAAATAGCCATCTGTCCCTCATCCAGGCTGGCCAGGCACCCCAGTGGGACCCCCATCCTGATCCTGGACACCCTTCATTGCAAACCAGCTGGCCCCCACCCACGCATCAGGCCTCCATCATCTACTCTATAAAAGCGAAATAGTAAAATTAACCGTTTCTTCAGGACGCCCAACAGCCAATCAGAGCAATGGTATGCAAATTAGCCCAGCCAAGATGGCGGAAGCCCACCCAAACACTGGGTCCAATGGAGCAATGGTGCCGGTGAATGCACAGGCGGAGGCTGGCCTCCGCTTGTGCGTTTGCCGGCGCAGCCGGGGCTGGAAATGGAGCGTTTGCCGGAGGTGGGTTCCGGGCAGTGGTGGCCTGCTGCAGCGTGGGGCGGGAGCCAGGCCCCTGGCCCTGCAGCCAGGGCTGGGAATGGAGCAATCGCACCGTCGAACACCAGGTCCGCCTGTGCCGGCAGTAGGTGCTGGCAGTGCGTTCCGGGCAGTGGCGGCTGGCTGCAGGGTGGGTGGAAGCCAGGCCCCCGGCCCTGCAGCCGGGGCTTGGAATGGAACGTTTGCCGGCAGTGGGTTCCGGGCAGTGGCGGCTGGCTGCAGGGCAGGCAGAAGCCTGGCCCCCGGCCCTGCAGCCGGGAATGGAGCGATCGCCGGCGAATGCACAGGGGGAGGTCTGGCCTCCGCCTGCGCGTTTGCTGGTGGTTGGTTCCGGGCAGTGGTGGCTGGCTGCATGGCGGGGCGGAAGCCAGGCCCCTGGCCCTGCAGCCAGGCTTGGGAATGGAGCTATCGCGGGCCCATGTGACCTCGGAGGCTCATCGGCAGCTGCTTGCCGCCTGGATCCAACCTTGTGGCCTGCTCTGGGTGTGCGGGAGCTTCTGTGGCCCATGGCAGAGCCTACTATGCAGGTTGGCCACAGATGTTCCCTTTGTTGTATGTGTTTCTCCCATTGACCCCTTCCACCTCATATCCAACCCCCCCAGGCCTTTCCCCCTCTATGTC